>CAXKVR010000115.1:0-95769 GCA_964058845.1 Carex sylvatica
TACCATTTTGAGGGCAGGGCAGGGCAGGGCAGGGCAGGGCAGGGCAGGAACAATTAATATTAGTTGACCATAACTTTCTAATTATTTTCAATATTAAATATATTTTATGTTTTAATTATTTTTACTAAGAAAAACATAGAAATAAAAACATATTTTAGAAAAATATTTGAGAGGTAGACACAATTTTATAAAATTTGTAAACTTTTAAGTATAATTTTAACAACTTTCTTGAAAATAAAAATAAAATAGACCTGTATATATAGATGTCACATTTAGAGCTACGATATATAATTTTAACAACTTTCGTCTTCTAGTTCTTAATTATTTATGTTTTCCTTAATTTGTTTTATTTTTCAATTGTTTCTGTGATAGCTATCGCTTAATTGATTCATGTCTTCGACATATATATACCGTCATCTGGTTTGGACAGTTTAGTTAAAGAATTATTAATCCATCAATATTCAATGAATAGGCATGTGCAAAACCTAGCTAGCTAGCTAGCTAATTAATTAATTAATTAATCTCGATCGGTGGTACCATTTGTATATATGGAATGGAGTACGCGCGTTGGGTGCAATTAATAAAATGATCTCAAATTAACCAGTTGAATAACTGTCATTAGTCATTTCTAATTGCAGCTTAAATATATATATATCTGCGGGAATGGAGATAGATCAGATTTGAGTGGGTCCGGATCAGTCCACATTGCCACCTGGCGCAAAAGTAATTAATTTGTTTGAGATTTTTGTGCCTTGATTTTGCGTCCTGTTAGATAGATATCCACATTCCATCAATATTAATTCAATGGGGAAGAAAATAACCGATCGAAGAAGTGATTTTATCATTTTATATATTAAACGGTTTTCCCGCCTAATTTAATTTTAAATCAAGATAAGATCAGATCAGATCAGATCAGGGAAACCATAAATAAAACACCCGATCCATATACCATATGAGCAACACTTGACTTGACTACACCACGTACGCCTCAATGTCTCTTTAATTAATTAATTTACTGATTCCTCCTTCCTCCTTCCTCCTTCCTCCTTCCTCCTTCCTCCTTCCTCCTTCCTCCTTCCAAGCTCCATGAGATCAGTAAGCAGATCCCCTGTAACTGTTACTCTTGTAGGCTGCTGTCTCATAATTCTCAATCTGCCGCATCTATAATAATAATTAATTATTTTGAAACGTAAAAAAAAAACACAATCATAAATCTAAATCAAATGTATTGGAATGCTATTATGAAATGAATTGAGTGCTTAACCTCGAGTAATTTAGCATTCAATCTAATTTGACATGAATCTTACAATCTGAGTCTCAAAACAACTAGAACATGAAATGATCTAAAATATAATATAAAGAACATATTTTTATATAAAAATAAATACATTAAAAAAAAATTAATGCCCTAATGAAATCATAATACTCAGCAGCAAATTTTGCATTTTGAATTTGTTTTCCTTATAACATCATTATACTAGCATACCATAATTATCAAAATCCCAAGTAGCTAATATTAAGTTATTAACAAGGCAACATAACATACTGTCATACTACAAACATCAAATCCTCAAGAGAACCAAATCCTAACCGACCATTCATTCTTTGCCATAGAGCAAAAACAGGTCCAGTCCAGTCCAGTAAGCCCACGGCCTACCAAACAAATTAATATAAACCAGCATTCTTTTTCCCTATATATATATATAAACCAACATCCTTCCAAAAACCCCAAATTATCACACTTGTCTGTATATATATCCTCCCAAGCAAAGTCCCCTTCCCCTGTTCCTCCATTTCCCAATTACCATGGATTGGTACTCTTGGCTCTCAAAATCAAATCTAGATCCAGCACTAGTCTTTGAATTCTCCCTCATTTTCACCCATAACGAGCTCGAAACCGGCGACATCAAGCACTTCAATCATGAATTCCTGAAAAGCATGGGCATTGCCATTGCCAAGCATAGACTAGAGATCCTCAAGCTAGCAAAGAGGGATAAAATCATCTCAGTGCTTCCCATGGCCAATCTTTTTACTTCTCTATGCAAGACCAAGAAACGCTTAACAAATTACGTGCATTGCATGGGCCGAAAAGACAGCGCGGCAATAGTGGTCATACCGAGACCTTGTTATGAAAGCAAACGGTGGCGCGCAGCCGCAATGCTGAAGAGAAACAAGAGAGTTGGTCTATTCGAGACCAATCGGTCAATGATTACGCTCGGAGTGACAGGTGGCACGAGCCCATTGGTGGAGCAGCATAATGATAAGCCAGGGGTAGAAGAGGAAATGAGGTGGGTCACTATGTTTCAAGGACTAAAACCCACTTAAGCTAAGGTGAATGATGATGTTTTATGTGAAAATAGAAAGGGGACTGTCTACACTGCTACATTGTGTTAAACTGTTAGTGGCCTAGTGGGTATCTTTTACCTTTTTTTTTTTTCTTTTTTTTCTTCTATATTTGGAATGCATTTTGATAAGAAATTGGAACCAGAAGGATCCTCATTTGAGCTGATTAGATGTGGATCTTCTTATGTAGTTCCTATGTAGTATCAATTATTAGACAGACCAGACGAGTGTGGTATCAATTATTAGCTAGTATAGATGTGCGCTAACAAAATTTTGACTGTTAGTTGCACAAAATGTTGATGTAGACTTAATGTTATGCATACAAAAAAAAAGGGGAGGTTTTGTTTGGTGCAGCGTGCACGTGATTGGGTTGCTTTGTTTTGTTTGTTAACAGGCATCATTGAAACAGTAGGTTGGAAGGTTTGGTATGAATAATGTAATAGTAATAGGTCCTTTTCTGTTGATTGGCCATAATAAATTAAGGACAATGTTAGTTTGTTGCGTTATCTAATTATGACATATTAGTTGTGCTTAAATTTTGATAATTTGAGATAATACAAGAATTTGTGTACCCGAGTAAATCGTACGTCCTTTTAGATTATTTTCGTATTCTATGGAGAAAGCAGTGCAAAGAAACTGATAATTGGGATGTATTGTTAAGAACATAAAGATATATGAGTGTGAGTGTGTCACCTCCATAAGCAATGCCAATGCCAATGCCCCAACCGCCCCGGCACAAATCTCAGCACACACGGAATTAATACTCCATAAAGCAGGCCACATGATTATAATTACTTCACTTTCAGAAATACCCCAAAGTTTGATCCAGAGATCCATTTATTTATTTTGCCAAAGAAATGGAAGCCTGTTGCAACCATTGCTGTTTTAGATTATTTAACTCGAATTAAGTTGCCAAAGAACCAACATTTGATCTAATCTAATGTCAACAAACAACAACTAACTTCGGTATAGAAGGTCGCAAGTTCGAAATTTGAATAAAAGATCCTCGTAGACATTGAAATTAATTTAAAAGGCTCAAGCTCTACCTTTCTCTTGAAGAAAAGAAAAACACTAACTAGAACTGAATTTCTCAACAAATCTCAATTTATCAGGGGCTATTCTATGCGTCAGTTCAGTTGCAGATGTAGACAGGTCTATTATTTTTCTCTTTCCTTTTTTTGTTACTTTTCTATACACACAATCAGTGCCAACTGCTCACACATAAATAAAACTTAATTATGAGTATGCAACAATGCTTTAACCTAAAAAAGAAAGCTTAATTATGAGTTATGCAGCAGTGCTTTAACCTAAATGTTTCATGAGCTGTTTAATTTTCCAACCCTTTCATTGCAATGTTTGGTGAGACAGCATAATTACATGAAAATGAAATGAAAAATTCAAAGAAAAATAGTAGCTCATATGTCCCACAAAAGTATCAGAACTAGAACAGGGCATCAAGTGCCCAATACCCAAACCCAAGGGCACTGTCATAGTCAAAGTTGTTGCATTAAAAAGCAATTAGTAGCATTAAAAAGCAATTAAATAGGGATGGAGAAAGGAAAATAACTATTTCAAACACTGTACCAAAATTTAAACTTCTAGATCTCACAGATGATAAAATCTAAATTAAGGGTTTTGTACTGAACCAGCTGGTCCTTGAAGAAACAGTACCAACATATAAGCTACTTCTTCTTTCTTTCTTTTTTCTTTTTTTTATTTAGAGAAAAATATAAGCTGAAATCGTAAATAGAAAAATAATTATAGGTCAGCAGGAGCCTTCTAAAAACCACAAAAGGCAATAACAATACCTAATAGTCTAATACTAACCTGTTCTTTCCTGGAATAACAAGTAATATGACACAGGCAAATAAACAAACATACCTATTATATATTTAAACCAAAGCTGCCTCTCCAAATTTAAAAGCTGAAAAGTGCAGATTCAGAACTCCCAAATCATAACCCACATGGCAGACATCCCAACTCCCAGCAATAATAATTTGAAAAAAGGTAAATCTGAAAGATAAGTTCTCTTATTATAGTCAAGATCTACAATTTGTGCTTCCTTAAAAGTTACCTTTGTTGTTGACTGCTGTTGTCCATCAGTCCATGGCCTTTGAAACGTTCTTTAGCAAATTACAGACAATGTCTCATTAGCTCACCGATATCCAACATTTTTGTGATAAACACAACAGTAATTATGACGCTATTGATGAAAAAATAATAATAACAGTATCCATGGAATCTCAATATATTGAGTAATAATCATATTATTAGCCACCTAAATACTACAAGATACCCAAAAAAAAAACTCATAGGTATGTTTATCCTCAATACAAAAAAACCTTATAACACTCCTGTCTTTTTATCCTCAGCACAAAACCTTAAAACTCATGTCTGTTTATCCTCAATACACACAACCTCATTCTAAGATTATAAAACTTGAGAAAGACATGAAACCATATGTCTTCCTTATAATAGATGCATGTATACATGTAGAATACTCCCATTAAGAAATCAATGAAGTGCACTTTGAGACATCCTAAAGGAGCCACCAGCATAAAGCATCTGGTACACAGGCTTAATCCGCACTGTTAAGACCACGCTCAAAACCGTACCAAGCGCACAAAGGCCAGCCAATACAAAAAATGTTATTCTAAAACAATTTGGTCCCAAACAAGTACCACTTGAACCATCGATGCTTTGTTTCGCTGCTTCTGCATCATACACATAACCAGCTAGAATGCTAGAAAACAGAAAAGCCCCTAGTGGGTTGCCTAAAGACATGAAATTGAATATTTTGCCAAAGTGCTTTAAGCCGAAAAGCTCTGATGCAGTAGGAATCATCACTGAGAACTGGGTCCCAAAACAGACGCCCAATAAGGCCACCGACGCATAGAGTGTCCCGTTAAAGCCTGATGCAAATAGGAGGTAGGTTATCACCATTATAATTTGAGTTACTGTCATTAATACTGGTCGAGGAAGCATCCTTGTCCTGAAAAAGAGTAATTGAGAATGATGAGCTGCTTATTCAGAACACAATTTAGTTCAGAGCAAAGAAAGATATAATTGCACCAACACTACACCAGTCACCGGTACAGCACTACACTTGATCCATCCACTCTGGTGACCTTTCGTTTGAATTTGTCAAATGGCCGGTATGTTTTCACTTTGCACTGACAATATGGTAGTAGTTAATAATTTATCATCGCCTATGTTGCTCGGATACTTCATATTGGGCTCCGTATCCATATCGGGTGCGTATCGGATACCGATACGCGTCCGATATGGCTCCGATGCATATCCGATACGCTAGCTGGCGTATCCTAAACCATCTGATATGGTCTCTGATACATCCTTGACACTTCTGGATACTGCTCTGACACTTCTATATACGGCTGGATATGGATCTGACACACTCCGTAGAATGAAACCCTGTGTGAACCCAGGATGCACCGCGTGTGCTCCAGCAGACTAAGCTGAAGCCCGTACACCGCGCATAGACCATCAGCCAAAAATTACTTTTTATTTGACACCGAGAATCGAACCCATGTACTATGTTTTAAACTGCACACCCCTTTACCACTAGAGCACTACATAATTGTTGTTAGAAGTTAGTATCTTTTATATTTAATATATATCTAGGCTACTGTATCTTACCAATTTTTTATATTTAATTTATATATATCTGTTAAATAAAACATATAATTAAAATAATAAAAAATAATGTATATAATAGCCGTATCGTATCTTTGATTTTTTTAAATTGCCGTATCGCCGTATCAGTATCGTATCCGATACGATACCCGTATCCATGCAACATAGATCATCGCTATTATGGTACTGATACCATTCATGTTAGGTCCAGAACCATTAAGTGCTGCAATAGCACATATCAGATGTAACAGTACAATAGCAAGATGCAGGCCCTTTTTTAACTCTATGTAACTTCTTCTTGGATTACTTGACACTTCATTTAACATTAGATTATTGGAGTATTAACTGACATAAGTTTTTAAAAATAAAATAAATCAAAGAAAATTATGCTTCCTAATTAAAGAATGATATATGTATGAGACTTACCTGACTAGATATTCAGAAATACCACCTCCGCCGAGCCGGCCAATAAAATTACAAAAACTAAAAACAGACAACATAATTGTGGTGTCATTAACCCCAACTGCGATCCCAATCTGTGCCAGGTTATTTAAAACAGTGACGCCTGATCCCACCCCCAGGAAGTACACCACAAATAGCAACCAGAAATCAGCTTTTACCAATGCCTGTCTAAAATTGAAATCCTCCCCTCTGCGTGGCCTCCTTTTCTTTTTATTTAACTGGACACCTCCCTCTCCTTCAGCCAGCAAGATATCCACATCCACTGATTCATCATCCAACTCAGGATTTGTAATATTTGTCTCCAATTCGGTTGGTACCAAAAGTGTCTCTTCTTGACTCTTTAAATCCTCACTAGATCTCTTCTTATTAACAGGATATAATGTCATCTTAATTGGAATTGCAAAAGGAGCTAATATTAATAAAACCATGAAGCCGGATAAAAGGTATGTGATTGATTTACTTAAACCAAGCACATAATCTAATACAGTTGAGGTCAAAAGATATAAGCCAAGGAGTACGCTCATTATCTGTACAAAAATAAAGTGGCCTCTTTCTAACGAGTCATCTTCTAGCGAAGGGGTGCAAGATCTGACAAAGTACATCACTAAAATGCATATTACAGGGATCCCAATTGTCAGAAAGAGGAGAAGCTTGGTCGATGAGCCGTGGAGCACTCCAGTGTAGATTTCTGTGAATACGGCTGCGCTCAGGCCGATGTAACCTTTTAAAATGCCAGCCACAGTCCCACGGCTCAGTGGGAAGTTGCGCATATTAGTTACTAAAGCAGCTGTGCCAAGCCACGCGCTACTGTTTGTGGCAACAACTAGTGCAAACCATACCTGAAAATAATTACCCAAGTTTGTATAAGTTCATGTTACATACTAGAGCATGCATGCTCTGTTGAATTCACTATATTGACTAGTAAGAGTAATTTCATTTACCTAAATTTAGCTTAAATAACAGATTACCATGTTAGAATATTATTTTCTTTGGCCCTGTCAGTCAATTTAAGTATGAATTTAAGTATGCTAATAGAGGAAAAGACAATTGCAAATTTCCTTTGATGTTGACACGTGGAATGAACTGGTAAAAAAAATCAATCAGCCTCCAAGCTCACACTGAAGCATACAATAAAAGAGTACTAACCAGCCAATAGGGCATGGCCGGGATGACCTGGCTAACGGCGAGCAAGACGACTCCGAATCCGAGGAGAGAACAAGCAGCACCAATGAGCAAGCTAATCCACGGAGCGAGGCGATTGCAGAGAACACCGGGAAGTAACCCGAAGTTCTCTCCGAAATCGTTAGCCACTCCGAGGAGAGTGAGCTGCTGCTGGTTCAGTCCCAGAGCTGTCTTGAGCGCGTGCGAGTAGAGTGGGAAGGTATAGGCGCATCCGGCAGCTATCTCCACCCAGACCGCCGCGCCGAGGCCCACCCACGGTGGCCTGCTACCTTCCTTCACTCGGATCATGTTGGGTACTTTTGGTTTGAGATTTGTTACCGTACGAGGTGAGGTGAGGTGAGGTGAGGTGAGGTGAGGTTTGCGATTTGTTGTTTGTTCCGTTGTTTGAAACTTGAAAGGGGCTTCTTGGCGACGCAAATTGAGAACCAAGAAAGAAATGGAGCAAGAGATCCAGACTATCGCCGACGCCTAGTTGTTTTCATCTTTTGTTTTAATGAAGACGTGCGAATGTGCGACTTAATTAATGCGAATCTTTTTTTCAAATATAAAAAACACAACATTTGTTTGTCGGTACTGCAAAATGTCACAACTTATTTTCCACTACCATAATTTCTATGACGCAACTCACCAATACTTTCTCAAAATCAAACAAGAATCCATTTAATGTTGGGATTAGGGTCGGCAAAAAAAGCTCGTGGATTGATCGGAATTGACATTTCAATTCGATCCCTAACGGTGGTTCATTCATTATTAGTCTGAGCTTTTAACGAGTTAGTCTCATTAATTTAGTTCAGAATTGGATCTAATTCGCCGTAGTTTGTAAGCTAACTCAATTTAAGTATGAATTTTATAATTTTTTTGTATTGTGTGAATTTGTACGTTTAAATGTAGAAAATTTATGTTAAAATTTATTATGTTATGTTATGTTATGTAAAATAAATTAATGTTATTTTGTTATTATTTATTTATTTTGAATTTGTATGATAGTAGTTTAATAAAGTTGTATAAACTAACAAGCTATTTAGGTCCAACTTGCTTCTGACTAGTAACAATGAATTGAGATTTCAACTCGATTCACTCGGTTATTGTGGCAAGCCGATCACAAACTAAATCCAGCTAGTTGAGATAAAATATGTAAAAGTGTTCAGAATTACTTTTGTTAAAAATATTGCAGACATACATCAATAATGTATGTAACTCAAAAGAAATGAGATGCTCACTTATAAAGTAGATACAATAATTAATCAAATACAGAAAAGTAAAGACAACTTTTAAGTGGTGATGAGGCCCAGAACTTATAAACTAGGGCCTTCGAATCAACTGAACATTTAGAATACACAATTTTTTCACGTACTAATAAATGTCCCAACTTATTTTGTACAATCAAAATTTGTACGACGCAACTGGGACTGGCAATTATTTTCTAAAAATAAGAAAAAGCATCCACCAAAAATGCCAGCGGCAGCGTGCACCCGGTTCTCCCAAAATCCACAAAATCCGTTGATGATTTCGAATTTTCGATGAAGAAAAGTAAGTATTTGCTTCCATATATGACCAAATTTAGATTCACCACAAAATCCGTTGATGTTGTCCATCATGAAAAGTAAATACTCGTTTCCGTATATGACAAATTTTCTATAATGTCAGCGGAGATTGTTTGTATTTTTTTCATCAAGAGATTGAATTTGCTCAAACATCATTTCTCATTTGACAACCACAACATGGACGGACCCAGAATATCAAATCAGATTTAAATAGTTAATTAAATTTAAATCAATTAACTAATTAGATATTCGATAAAAAATATTGTTTTAACTTATATTTTTCAATAATTTAACTTATAATTTCTAATTCTCTAATCTATAATTCTAATTATCAATCATAATTCAAATAAATATTTTAATTTTAACTCTAAATTTAATCTGAATTATAATTCAAATATTTAAAGGGAAGCAAAAAAGTTTCCAGAGAACAACACAGTCAATCAGAACATTCCGATCTCCACTAAAATCTAAAATCCAAGGGGAAGCAGATGCCCCTCCTGAAACACTCTAGGTCTTGCCCTGCACAAGATATAAACTAATTTATTCTCTTTTGATATTTGACAACCATAAAATATAAATAAATTTACTACCATTAACAGCCACAAAACTAATTTATTGGCAGCCACTTTCAAACGATATTTACTTCGAGTGGCTGAATTCAATGGGAATTCGTATCCTCCGCATTAACTAAAAAAAAAGAATCTTTTGAATTAATGCATCTGGACCGTTTACTCTGCTTTAAAATTCGTGCAAACTAGATTCACACTTATATTAAAAAGTTCTTGAATTATAGACTGTGATCGGATTGGCTCCATTTAAAATTAAACGACCGACATAAGTTAACTCAAAAGATACTCTTTTGAGTTAATTCAGACTATGCAGACTCATTCAGTGACAGAGCTGGACTCAAGCATTACGGTGGACCGTTATAAGCATTTGAAAAAAATATCAAAATTTTTTTTTTTTTTTAGTTAAGCTTGGAGGTTAAGTTATCCAACTAATTAATATTCACAAAGAATTGTTCCTCTTGAGTTTTAAACCTGCGACTTCTCACATAGAAAGCATTGTCTTTGCCGCCAAATCAAAAGTTGGTTCTCCTCAAAATTAGTCTTTTAAATTTAAAATTAAGTGGAGAATAACAAATAGTTTGATAAGGGGATTAATTACCTTATCGTCATTTTTATTATGAAGAGATATCACTTGATAATCAATTATTGTAATAACCTTAACAGTTATTAAAAGTAAACTTCAAATTTGAAATATAACATTATAATCATGATCTATATGATGAATATATTATATTGAAAAAAAAATGATGATATATGTTATATATCTCACTGTATATCAAATTATTTCAAATTTTAGCTGTCCAAAACTAATGATTATTAATTCATCATCAAACGATAATTAAATATTGCATGAAATTTTGATTGCTTCAAAGAATCATAGTAAGTCTTCAGAGAATCAAATTGAATAAACAACTGTCACATCTGACTAATACCTAAAGTCTAAAAATCTAAATATCAATAAAAAAAAATGTTATATATGCCCATGAAGCAACTACAAGTACTTGGATGTATATAATACCTTAAAGTACAATTAATTGGTTACAAGGACAGAATTAATACCTAAAAAGAAAATATTTTAGAGCCTATAAAAATTCAAATATGTATAGAGCAAAACATTAATATCTAAAATGAGAAGTCATAACATGATCTCAATTACTTGTTAATAAAATAAGTAGAATATGAGCTATGAATTATATTAAATCAAGCCTGACACATTATACCAAATGTACTACGTCAAACAAACATTTTTATACAATTATATACCAACCCTAGCAAAGATTAAGTCGGCCATATATCGCACAGAAATACTCACCAATTATATAAGATTGGGAATTTCATGAAACCCTCAAAAATCTCAAAAATATATATTTTTCCCTCTAAAATTCATAATATCATATTTACCCTTCTAAAATTTTAAAAAGAATCACAAATTTACCCACTTCACTCCTGAAAATTAAGATACATTTCCATGAGGCATATACCAAAAGTATATACAAAATGGTCAACTTATACATTTTATTAAATTATTTTTGATGCAATATAGCTAACGCAATGTTATTTTCTAACAAAGTTCGGAAATGCTCAAGCGAATCATTCATGATCCTACGTGTAAACAAAAAAAAAAAAATCAAATATTAAAAGTAAATCTCTTAACGTATGAGGCTTCTTCACTTACTGTACTGGTGGAAAAATTATATATTAAAAAATACGCCATTTAGAATATTTAATTATTCAATATACTATTAACAAACTTACAATTTCATCAATTTTATTTAGAAGACGGGCATTTAATATAAATTCAACCAAAACTATTAGATAATTATTCATCTAAACTTTATTCATGACAATTCAATGGATCTTACTTGCGTCTTTTTTTGATAAACTATTTTGTTTTTTTCTTTGAAAGTCAGTGGAATATAAACTAAAATTTACATATATAGGTCAAATAGGATTTAATTAGTATAATTATAATCTATATTAGCACATAATCAATATTAGCAATGTTAAGCAGCGAATTAGTAGAGCAAAATTCGCCAGATTGTAGTAACTCGCCATAATAATAGAAAACCAAAGACAAATTTGAATAAAGCATGCTCTATAAAACTTTTCTTCCTTTTATCATAATGTAGACCAAAAAAAGTCGGTGTACCACTCAAAAACTGTAAAATTACGTGTTTGTCATCAAAATTTCTATAATTATATATTTATGATCTAAAAATCTAATAACTCGCATATTTACTCATTTAATCAAAAAATAAGATTAGTTAAATTTAAGATTATATAAAATATAATTAATAAGTTATTTAGTCTCTTCTCCTTCTCTGCCCCTTTCTCCATCTTTTGTGTACAGATATCCCTCATGTCTTTTTTGACACAATTTCTAATTTTTGTCTAAACTCTCTTCTCATCTCATCTCTCCTGCTTAAACTCGGAGAGAAGAGATAGCATACTCGAATATAAGAATTTCAACTCTAGCTTGATCGTCTAAAAACAATGTAACCACTCTAACTTTTTCAACAAAATACTCATACTGAATTTGACGTTGATATCGCAATTCAAGTAGTAACTGAGTTTGAGAATTTGTGTTTTGTTACTGGTTCAGTTTGAAATATATATTTTTAATTTTTTAGATTGGATGTAAAGGAGAAGAGTTCTAAGAAAAGAAAGAGAGGGTGCTAAGGTAATAATTGATTAATTATAGTTTTAAGAAAATTAAATATAATTAATATGAGTTTGGAGTATATTTGATATATATTTAAGTTATATTGGGTAAATATGCGAGTTATTAGATTTTTAGATGGTAAATGTGTAATTACAAAATTAGAATGATAAATTAATACGTAATTAATTTCATAATTTTTGAGTGGTATATATGAAATTCTCCCTTCAATAAAACATGCATGCTTCATCGTCACTTAAAAAAAAAAAAAAAATTCTTCTCTCCTCCACTTTCCAAAACCACAAGAAAAGTAAAAAGATGACCTGAATTCCATCCATGTTCTTCGGTCCAGATCAGGAGAGTAGGTGCGCTTGATGGATGAACTATAAGAACTTATTGTTTTCTTGGATATAACAAGATTGAATGTTAAGCTGGAATTAGGAGCTCCAAATTAATTAATACATAACCTCTATTCCGAAATGCTAGTTAATTTGATGGAAGAAAATGTATGAAATCCAAGTTATTATATACAGCTAGCTACATAAAAACAATTATTTATTAGCCCCTATAATGTGTAATAAATCGAAGAGGAAGAAAGTGGAAACACCAAACAAAAGGCACCATTGCACCAGTCACAGTCAGTCATGTACCAAAAGTGATATATTAAATGCAAAGATGACATACTGAGAAAGAGAGGAGAGAGGAGAGAGGAGAGAGGAGAGAAGAGGTAAGAAAGAGAAGGGTTGGAAGGAATGGGCTGGGACTGATTAGTTAAGGAGGGGAATCTGCTTTTTAGCGTCTATGTAAGCAAATTAGGAGTACTGCAATATCGTTTGCAATGGAAAGTAGAGAAAATTGTATGGACCGCATTGAAATACGAAATAGAAAAATTGTCAAATACAAAGTAATAGCAATCAGTGGTACCCATCAGAAGCCATCTTCCAATATGAGAATGAAGTTCTGAAGTCATTTTGGATAATTCAACAAAACAGAATGCGGTACCAGCATGTCAGTATCATAAAACATTAGTCATTTCTATCCGTTACAATGAAACTGGTAGAGGTTTACCTCCCACTATTTTTTTTCAGAAAATAAATAACCCTATCATCAAGCTACTTACTGTATGTAATTCTGAAAACTAATCACTTCAAACATCTTTGACAATGTGGTTTCAAAGGCCAATATGCGTAATCTATGTAACATTTTTAACAAACAATAATCAAACAGATAAATAGATTCACAGCATAAAAGTTTAATTTTAGCTAAAATTTCAACAACCGCATCATCTACAACTCGCAAACCATTTTCCGAAAGCTAAAATCCTCTCTCACAGGAGATTGTAAACTTTCTCATTTCTTCTTGCACACATTTCTGCACAATACATAACTGAGAATATCAAAAATAAATAAAAACAGCAACATGCAGTACTAAGCTGTGGAAAGATAATTGCATCCACTAGAAGAAAATTTCATTTCCATTTACCAACTTTTATATTATAGGAAGCAGAAAATACTAGTGCTGTACCAAATTGGTTTCCCTTATTTTTATATTGCCCTTTGTGCTTCTTTGACTCGGGCCTAACTTCAACCAAATCCAATAGAATTTAAACCTTTCACTGTAACAAAATGAGGAGATTCTGACAAGACAAAGATAAGTACCATGAGATCCTCTTCTGAAAATTGCAGTTCATTATTTTTCTGAGCCAACTTGCGCCTTTGTTTCTCTTCATAATACTCAAAATCATCCAAAAGGGATTTTTCTGGTTCATACTCCTTAAAAGTACATAGCATTTTCAAGCCTTGTGGTAGACCTATCTGCAAATTACATACATAAAAAAGCACAATTCAGTAATATGGCTCACCAAACTGATCAGTGTTTGAAATCCTTAAGACTTCTTCATGTCTTTTTTATTTTATTATTATTTTTTGTAACAAAGGTAGCAAAAGAAAGCCCCAAATGACCAACAAAATTGTAGAACACAACTTCCAAAGAAATCATATATTAAGTCGCTATTATTTACAACTGTTATTATAAATATGATTTCAATTAATCAACTGTCACACACACAAAAGACATCATAAAATCAATAAAAACTAAAATCATGTCATCCTAATTTTATTTCATTATTGCATATTTGACATATTGCCAAGTGCAGCCTCATTCCAGTCATCTCCTTGCATGATATCTCTATTAAGGCACGACTTAAAAGACTAACAAAACAAGGGTGCTAATTTTGGTTTATTCTAAACAAATAAATGCTTTTTTTTGGCATATTTCACCCAAAAAATTACCTCCTGAGTATCTCGACTGAAAGTGACGACCTTGTTGTCATTATTTTCAAGTGTTATCTCACGGAAGTTGTAATTGGGTATGTCCTTTACAATGTGCCATTTCAAAGGGAAAAAACCACTCCACCAGTCCTGCATCCAGAAGTCCATGGTTTTCTTGAAGTCTACTGGCCCCACCATCTCTGCCAACCCAACAAATTGTCCACTTGAATTAACCTAAAAAGCACAAATCAGAAAATTAATTCTTCCTCTGAATCTTTTTAAATTGAGACTGGCCAAATTAGATCTTATTCAAAATGAAGAAAAAGTAATACGCAAATCAACTGAGACTGCACAACAAAACAAGATTTTTAACAGGATTTTAAAAAGACATGCATCAGGAAGAACAAAAATTTGATAAATATTGATTATTTGTAAATGTAATAAATAAATACTTGTGACGTCATAGACAAAAGATATAAGGTTTGTTCTACCTATCAACTGTTGCTCTTATCATTCTTATTCCCACAATAGTAGAATATTACTAAGAAATAAATTTTGCAAGCTGGCCCTTAAAACTTGGAATTTCTCAGCACACAGAGAGAATTTTGTAGCCACAAAACACAGAGAAAGGGAACAAAGAAACAAATATTACACCGCTATAGCGGAACGGCTAAAAAAATGGTGCTATGCCCATATTACGCCGCTATAGCGCCATAGCTTTTATGGTCCAAAAACGCTATAGCGCGCTATTTAGAACCCTATTAACAATCAAAGTGGATGATAACAAAAAAGATTACGGAAACCAAATTTCCTACTTACCGAGAAAAACAAGAAAATAGGGCATTTTGAACCTTCAACCTCTTGAATCTTTTGCGCATCACGATATGCCAGATCCAGCTTTCTATTCCCATGTGGTGTGCTTGACCAGACACTGTACTTCATGCTGTGATACACGTCATTCTCACTGAACGACTTTATCATAAAAAATTTTGCTCTGTTGTAACTCACAGCAAAGTCCTTTCTGTTATACTCACCCTGATCAGCACCCTTCCCTTTCCCTATGCGGGGCCCACAGACAGACACCTCACGATTCCTGGCAGGTTGGTGGGTATTTTTATAGTATCTAGTTGGAGGGGTTGGCTGGTAACCGGTTGGACTAGATCTTATGAAATTTCTAGACCGGTGATGATTATTTGCCGCACTGTAGCTATTCATCTTGCTTGTAGTTGCACGGTTCCCGGGGTAGGCACCATGCACTGGCTGGTTAAGGACAGGTGGAAACTGACCGGCTTGGCAAGGAGCAGCAAAAATCTCCTGGAAGAAGGAAGGATAGTAAAATTTTAATGGGATGGGAAAAAATATACCAACCAAAACAAAGTTCTGTTTAACCACAAAATTTTGTAACCTGCACACTTTCCTTAAGCCAAAAACAAAACATCCAACCAAAATTATAGACCAAAAAACTCTAAATTCATACATAATGCCTATGTTGTAAAAATGTATAAATGCATGTTGTTTATTTACTGTTAACTCAAATTTCCACCTGCTTAACAATCAAAATTTAAGTTCCAAATGGTAAATCTCAATGATCAAGAGGACCAAAACTCTTACAATTAATTATTTCTTCTTCCTCTTGATCTTCACTAGAAAACCAACCAAATATTTAACTATTTTCATGTGCAAGCATTGCTAGTCAGGTTGATAAAGGCAAATGATATAGATTTGCCATTGGAAATTGGAATGAGAGTACGACAAGTAATTGAAATACGCACAAATAATTTATTTTGTTCTAATAATTTGGAGTTCATGTGTACGATCAAGAGGTCCAAAACTCAGCAGAAAGACTCTTACAACAAACCATTATTTTTTCTTCCTCTTGATCTTCACTAGAAAACCAACCAAATATTTAACGATTTTCATGTGCAAGCATTGCTAGTCAAGTTGATACAGGAAAATCAAATATAGGTTTGCCATTGGAAATTGGAATGAGTACGAAAAATAATTGAAATGCATACAAATCTGTATCTTTTTCGTTGTTGTACTCTCATCCCAATTACTTCATGTCGAAGGATACAGCTAAAAAAACTTAGAATTTGTGTGGGTACGCAAATAATTATATAGCCCGAAACAAAAATTAGAAACAGCTAAAAAAAATGAGTTCACAGTAGCCAAACTCATAATAACTGACGTGCTTTGGTATTTGTGTGCTACAAAAATGCACACATACCTTGTTTCGAGGATCCAAAGACCAAGAGGTGCAATTAGAAGAATTTCCAAAATCAGGTGCTGGTGTTGTCGAGTATGGGTCACTGAAGTTGCGAGATGTGCCTTCATTTTTGGTAGAACTATACTGCCTGTCATAGCTATTACTCATGTTGCCTCTTGTTCTTCTAAATGTAGTAGCGGGTTTGATATCTATCAAGAAAGGCTTCATTCCTTTAATCTTCTTCACAAAACATGGGATGTAGTGGTCTAAAGAAGCATCCTGACAAAACAGATTATTAGTTCTCATAAGTTGTATCACTACAAACGCATAAGTGTTAACTTTGATTCTGTCAATTATTTCCAACTTTTTCCCTAATAAAATTACATAACAACAGCCCCTCACAGTGACTCAATTTTCAACGATATGCAATATTTATAAAGGGAGTGAAATAGTAGGGAAAACATATCTGCTCATCAAAGAGCTTATATCATAAACCAAAAGAAAGAGATCAAATTTCAGTAGGGAAAATACCAAGTACTAATACACTAAAATAATGACACAAGAAGAAGCATGGTAAGTGAAAGTACCTCAACATCTACTGTGTTGGTTCTAGCATTGGGTGGAGCAAAACCCGTTCCGTTCTCCCTAAGATGACCTATAAAGAACCAATAAAACTCATAACTTCAACTGATCAAAGGTTGATTGATCTTGAAAGCTAATTAGAAAGAAAACTTTGGAGAATTACCGAAATGCCTTCCGTGCTCGCTAGTATCTGATGAGGAATTAGCATCTTGATGATTAAGTAAATCAATTCGTTCCTTCATCTATTGAAGAAATAAGAATGACAATAGTATTAACAATAATAGCTCAAACAACAAGAACAGGGAAAACATGAAAGAAAGAAAGAAGCAACACCACCAGTTAAACATATATATACAAATTCACCTGTACCCCTAAACCATGGAATAGGGAATAAGGGGTTTAGGCCTTACTCCACCAAACACAGATTAATTTAGACCGGACTAACTAGGCGTACCTCTAAAATTAGGCCTCTAAATTTAAACCACCTCTCTTACGAGAATTTGTGAGTATCAGTGCTTAATTGTGTTGGATCCTCGTGGATACTCCTGTCAGTAATAGCGATACTCTCGGAGATAATAATTTCTGTCGGCTAACCCTCGAAAATAGTCAATTTTTCGAGTAACGCTAATTTCTGTCGGCTAACCCCAATCCCAACAGAAACTAACCTTTCTTTGTGTCCGAGTAACGCCAATTTTTGCTTCTACTGATTGGTTATTTTACCAATTCGATTCTTCCAAGGTTAAGCCGCAAAAGGGATGTGATTGATTGATTGATTGATTGATTGATTGATTGATTTATGGTCTATTCTATGGATGAATGATTGGAAGATATATTTGGGATAGCGGGATGCCGGGATGAACTATTTTCAGTTAATTGTAGGGGAAACAAGTAACTCAAATTTTGAGTATACACCTGAACCGTCCGATCAGAATCTGGATCAATCCAACACGGATCACTTTATTGTACTCGTGCCAAAACAAATGTGACGGTCTGGATGTAAACTCAAAATTTGAGTTATTTTCGGTGATATTAATTCAGCAAGATTGGTCTGCCCTCTGCCGTCTGCTAGACGAAGACGACGAACCGAAATTTTTTTAGTTAGAACTTAGAACCCTAATAAATTATAATTAAATAAACACCATCCAACCTCTCAAATTTGAATTTTTATTACTCATCCAGCACCAAATTTTTTAATGCACTGAATATGTGTACCAAATTAATTTTTTTATTATTTATTTTTTGTTTTTTATTATTTGTTGTGCACCTTCGGTATGCGCACCAAATATATTATTATTATTATTATTATTATTATTATTATTATTTTACTTCTATTCTAAATTGTTTGAAATTTTTAGACTAAATTTTTTTTCTGTTCTACATATAATTTGTAGTATAAAACGTTGATCGAATTGTGCGTAAAATTTGTAGCAATTTGCACACCAACTTAGTACAAAACACTTCTCATATTGTGTGTATAATTTGTTGTAGTAATTTTTAGATAAAAGTTAGTCTAAAGTTTTATTTGTTAAATAAGTGTGTATAATTTTTTATAATTTCACCGTCAAATTTTATGTGTACATATAATTTTAAATACCACAGAACGAAATAGAATTGACAAAAAAAAATTAGACAAAAAATTTCAAACAATTTAGAACAAAACTAAAAAAATAATAAAAAAAAAAAATTTGGTATGCATACCCAATTCAAGCATCAAAATATTTGATGTCCGCACTGGGTATGCGTGAGTGGTAAAAATTCAAATTTGAGGTTTTGAGGGGTGGTTGTTTAATTTAAATTTTTTGAGGTACTATTTAAAAAATTTCGGGATGAGGAAACATATTTTTATTGGGCCTCATTTACCAATAAAGCGATGAGAATTGAATTGTATTCCAGGAACACTTTATGGTGACATTTGATGGGAATTCGAGTTTCAATTCATTTATTTCAATTGTAAAATTAAATTTAAGATAAAATTAAATTCAAGATAAAGTTTACCATTGCAATAGAGAAACGGAGCAACGAAAGCACTTGTCGATTCTAACAACAAATTTGATGTAACTTTTGCTTTGACTCACTCAGGTCGAGCCTATATGCTAGCACCAAATTAACAGCTCTTTTTATCTCTCCTTTCTCTCTTTTATGAAAATTAAGATTTATGCACTATATAATTATTATATATTTTACCGATTCAATATACTGCCTTTTTATAATAACCTTCAAGTCGGTTTTCTAAAAACCGCACCTTCCCAAAATAACTGAAATAATATGGAGCGAGGGGAGATATTGGACAAAGTGGACTCCATAAATAGAATATATAATTACACCAAATTTGACACATAATCAGTATGTTGATAACTTGATATATAATTATTTAATTCTAACTTCAAAAATTAATACATTTAATTTCAGTCCATATAATTGGTCCGAAGTATATTTTTAGAAACATTATGTATATTTATCATTTAGAAAAACTGATTGTTCATCTAGAAATTAACCTTCCTAATTAATGCAACGAGATGAAAAAAAATCCAAACAAAACTAATATTGAGAAAAATTATAGCAAACCGGACTTTCTTGTACAATACAAGAATAGAACTTTTATTGTATGTGTCCACACCCTCAATCGATAAAATAATTATATATATGTGACATATTGTTTCTTCTACAACACTGTTATTAAATTCGGATCAAACTGGCGATTAAATCGGAAAAAATCGGATTCAGAACCACATCTGATTCAGTTCAAATAAAAGATCAAATATGCATGTTAACTGAAAAAAAATTGGTTTTTTCAATTTGTAGACAAACTCAAAAAAATGGTTGCACATGATTTCTTCTTTTGAGGAAGAAAATGTAGCATCTTTTGAAGAGAAAAAGATAACATGTGGTAGATATTTTTCTGTGAATAAGTATGTATTGTTTTTGTGTTATGTAATAATTATTTTTAGACAATTATGTATTTATATATAATCAAATAGTCATCATAATTTTATATTCTTTTACAAAAATTCTGAAATGTTGAAATTATATTATGGGTCGTCCGAAGTTTGTTTGATCACAAAAAAATGATTTTTTTTCGTATGTAGTTATTCAATTTTAAATAAAGTATAAAACTATAAAATATCTTTATTATAAAATTATATCAAGTATTTCTACGGTGTCTTATTTTCATAATTGTAAGAATAAATTATTTATGCTCAATTTTGAGCACAGAGAATGTATTTCTTGCAATTTTTAATAATCTGTAAATTTATTTTTACAGTTATTTAATACTACGTGGAAATTTTCACTGTATAAATGATAATTTTTATAATAACATTTATATCTCATAATTATATAAATATTTAGAAAAACAAATATTAAAAAAACAGTAATCGAACCGGTTGATTCATTAGTCCAACCGATGAACTACTATTTTGTAGCTTTACCGAGTTGACACCCGGTTCGATTATAATAACATTGTTCTACAATTTTGAGTTTCCATTTATTATCTTAATTTTTTCTTCTCTTTTTGTGGTTTGTGTCTCGCTGTAGTGCTATATTTAGATAGTATATTTTATTATTTTGGTTGTGTTTACTGGGAAAGTTTAGGCCATCCAATCAATAATTGGTGGGTTACAGCTTCTTTTCTTCATTCCCATGACATGTATCAGGCCTTTTCAATTTCATTGAGATAATCTTTTTCTTTTCTTTTTTCCTTTTTTTTCGGTTAGAGTTTAGTAATGTGTGTTGATTTTGGAAATTATTGGCGTTCTCCAAAAGGCATTATATGTCGTTCTTTGTTAAAATGAAGTTATATGAGTTTAATTTATTTGAATCAAATTGAGTTTAAAAAATAATAACAAATTAAATTTTAGTGATTCCAAGCTCATGTCATTTAACGTTTAATTATTATCTTATGTAATAAATTAAGCTGAAATAGACAAATTAATTAGCCAGAGAGAGATGGGCAAAATAGTTTTAAGAATAAGTCCAGTTTAACCAAGCCCAAAGTGCCTGTCCATATCCGTACTGACAGGAACGGACCCAGTAAAAGAAGGCCCAATAAAGATTGTTTTCAGAATAAGTCCAGTTTAACCAAGCCCAAAGTGCCTGTCCATATCCGTACTGACAGGAACGGACCCAGTAAAAGAAGGCCCAATAAAGATTGTTTTCAGAATAAGTCCAGTTTAATCAAGCCCAAAGTGCCTGTCCATATCCGTACTGACAGGAACGGACCCAGTAAAAGAAGGCCCAATAAAGATTGTTTTCAGAATAAGTCCAGCTTAACCAAGCCCAAAGTGCCTGTCCATATCCTTACTGACAGGAACGGACCCAGTAAAAGAAGGCCCAATAAAGATTCTCAAGAAAAGAAGGCCCAATAAGAAGCTTATCTCATGGGCTCCTGCCTCTGTTCCTTTCTACAATTCCAGTGAAAGAAAATTAAAGATAAGGAATTGAGACCTGACTGCAAAACTCAATATTAATTAAGGGGAGATCACACCATTATTCGTATGTTCAACCCTTCAAGGTCATATTTAGTTGCTACTTAGTTTTAACAAGTATTAAGTTGCTTATTCTATTTTACTTCTTATTCTTTATAAATTAGTGAATTTTTTAGATAAAATCTGGATTGTCTGTCTGATTTAAATCAACACTCCTATGCGTTATAAGCATGGGTCGGATTCATGCAAATTCTAATTCTAATTGTATGGTCCATAAATTAACTCAAACGGTACAGTGATTCGGATGCGGATTCGGTCAGAGCTGGAAGGGGATTTTTTTTTAAAAAAATTTTAAAATTTGTAAATTAGAGGATAAGTAGAAATTTACTCCAGAACAAGCAAGAAAATGGACAAGCAGATCAGATATCGCTTTTATATATATATATATATATATATATATATATATAGGGAGCGGCTAAATTGCTGCTGGCAGCATTTCTGTCCGAAGTGCTGCCGGCTGTTTTTTTATTTTGTGATGTCCAAACAACAAATCCAAACCGTTAGATGTTTAATCCATATTATAATCTACTTGGAGACCAAATTTTATATTTTTCTGAATTTTTTTACTATTTATTAAACTGGTTTGAAAACTGCTGATTTCAATGCTGCAGAAATTTACTGAAATCAGCAGTTTTCAAACCAGCTTAATAAATAGTAAAAAAATTCAGAAAAATGTAAAATTTGGTCTCCAAGTAGATTATAATATGGATTAAACATCTAACGGTTTTGATTTGTTGTTTGGACATCACAAAATAAAAAAACAGCCGGCAGCACCTCGGGCAGAAATGCTGCCAGCAGCAATTTAGTCGCTCCCTATATATATATATATATATATATATATATATATATATATATGTCTATTACTCATGATATTGTTGTCTCATGTCTGGATGATCAAACTATAAACATATATGTTGTAGGTGTCAAGTAGTTTCTTGGTCCCAACACACACACACATATATATATATTAGTTAATTTCTACAAGGATGTTGTATATATGGTCCCAAAAATGGATATCATTTTCATTTTGGGTGACCAATAATATACTTTTCATATCTTTGATATATCCAGTTAGCATGAAAATTACATCTAGCTGTTAGTGCAAAAATTCATTGTTCCTTTCAATTGAAATTAGTTGTATTTAGTTAATCACCTTTTAGAAAAGAAAACAAATAGAACAAGCAAAGTATTATTTCAACTATTTGAGTAAAAGTAGATGCACATACAATCATGTAATTATCATCTAGAGCTGCATAGTTAGTCCAATGTGTGACCAGACTTATTGGTGTTTAATTAATTTTAGTCTGACTTTGGCTAGATTTTTAGATTGTCGTTCAAGTTTGAATTGTAAAACATTTGAATTGACTCATTCAAGGTCAACTTGATCACAGCTGAACATTAAAATTATATATATATTTTTTAGAGTGTCTAACAATTAATTATAAATTAATATTATTATTAGTGGTTCATCTCAATAGAAATTAGTGAATTTGCACATATTATTATTTAAAATAATTATAAATTAAATAATACAAAAACATAATAAAGAAATAATTATGTAAAATTTGAAGTCAATTTGACTTTGAGTTAACTGCAGCTCAATAGCTCTATAAATTCCTGGGTCAAATAAAAGATGAGGTGAAATTAGTTCACTTCAGTTGGACTCTGAATAAAGTTGAAAAATGGTCTTCTATTGTAAATTTGTAATGCTATTCTCAGTCGTTTTTAATTTCACACAAACTTTACTTGGTTAAATATTTTTAACATGCTTAGGCTAAGTCGACTAATTTTGTTCTCGGGAAATGATCTGTTGCATAATAAAATAGAATAGATTGATAGCTGTTTTGCAGTTGAAAGAGTTGGTGCCGGTATCTCGGCTAAAAATGAAATACATCTCAATGGACAATGGCTGTTGACCTGTTGTAACTTGTAAGTTGTTTATATTTTATTTTCTTCATGATTTTATGTGTTTGTATCTTGAATTGAATGATTAGAGAGAGAGAGATGGAAAGTGAAGAAATAATGGATAGCACGAGGGATGTTCTTAACTTCTTATTTCCCGAGACAAAATTAAGATTATCTAATTAATAATAATTAATACCGTTCCTTGTCCTTGTCCATTACTCTCACCTGAGCTGAGCTGAGCTGAGCTGTTGGCCCATCCGTCGACACCATTTCTTTAATTGCTACAAAAATATATTACTTCCATTTTTATTCATATATCTTCATTCATGATTATGCTAATCAGCATAGCCGCTTCTAAAGATTTTGGATCGGTGCCCATGAAAATTTTGGACCATTTATATATACCAGTATTGTAAAAAATAACAGTCTTAACGGACGATTATATGCTGGTTTAATCGTTAACGGCGGTCAAACTGTTATGAATACACTTATTGGAGATCTATTAGTAAATTTTTCTGATTAATCAACCGATTATTCTCGATTATTCTCAATTATTACGTTTATTCTCATTTGATCGTATGTTTATTTCCGTTTATTTCCATTTATTTTCGTTTATTCCAGTGATTATTTATTTTTACATTCCTTTTTTTTTGTGACTGTGTGATAATAAGTTTCATAAATCATATATTGCAGTTTTATTTGTGCTTGACTATACATTCAATTTTTTATATATGTTTTTTCTTCTTACTTATTTTAAATTAATTGATTAATTTCTCTATTATTTATATACCATATATTTTTCTTAATGTAATTTTTTCAATTAGTACAGCATATTTATATATTAAATTAAGTTGTTATTATAAACTAAATTTAGTGATTTTATGTTGGAATGTTTCATGTCTTTCAAATAATATATTATTAGTATTTGAAAACACTTAATTTTTGAATTTATTTTTTCATTAAATAAATGTGTTACTTACACATGTAAAGTGTGTGTGTATTGTTAAGCATGGTGTCATGTTATAATAATAGAACTAAGTTAAATTAAGTTTATTTGATAAATTTAATGAGTTAAATAAATTATGCATATATAAACATAATTTTAATAAAAATACAAAATTGTCCGCATAATTCTGATTAATCGGACGCATACTGATTAATCGCTTGACTGTATCATGTCGTTCGACAAGCGTATACCGTTATTTACAATATTGATATATACAATTTTTTTATTAATATGCCAATAAATCACACCTATTTATAGGAAAATTTGAATCCTTTCTATATTAAAATTTGGCGAATAATTAAGGAGTTGGAGACTACCCATAATATTCCATAAAAAAAATGCTCGACCCATTTCAATAGAGGCGAAACAAATTGGGACCGGATCCTGGCTTTTCCTCAATAATAATAAAAAAAAAAAAACCAATGTAGACATCTTTCGGATTCAATATATTACTCAATACTTGCATGAGACGTTTAGTTTGTACTATAGATTATTTCATAGAATATTAGAATTTCAGATAATGTAATATCAATTAATATCATTCATGATAATGTGCTATTATCATATTTGGATTTGAATAGTTATTGCTTTCAACAATCCAAAAAAAAATATTATTACAGTGCATGTTTGATTTAGTATAGATTACAATGACTATTTAATATAGCTTTTATTTTCAAAAAGAAAATAATTTCCAAAATAACTAATTATCGCAATGGCATAATATATAAAATTTACCCTTAACATGGGCAGTACAACAGTCATGAATTATGGAATCGCAATAGCAAGGTATAATTACACATTATTACATTCATTCTCTTACTATTTTCATCAAACAAGGTATGACGGTAATAAAACACACACACACACATATATATATATATATATATATATATATAGAGAGAGAGAGAGAGAGAGAGAGAGTCCTGTTACTGTTAGTGTTAAGGTATTAACTAAATAATATTATGTTGAGTTCATATTAATACCATGTCAATACCATATCACTATTATTAAAAAAGTTAGTAGATAAACTTTAATTAATTAGCTCTGATCGTTGGGTTTAATTAAATAAAGAAGAAAAAAATCAGTCGAACCTTATTTATAGTCAGGTAATATATGGATCCGTATCCTCTCAGATACCTGACTCAAGACAATTGAAACGGCTCAGATTTACTCTCAGCCGGTCGGAATTCGGAATGATAAAGAAAGCAGGATTATTTGTGCTTTGAGATGCGTGTCAATTTATTTTCGGACTGTCCGATTCAATTCTACTCAGTCAGTAACCTGAGGGAATACGAATTCGTAATATATATCCAACTCTTTCTCCTTTGCATGCGTGTCCAATTTTCGTTCCTGCCTTTGGAATCGCAAGAATTGCATGATGTCTTGGACTTTAAAATTGGAATGAACCTTGCATAAATTTTCTTAAATTTTTGGATAATATTCCTAGTACCGTATTGTGTATTGTCTGCACAATTACACGAAACCAGACCAAACCGGTACGCAGCGTACAAATGGGTTCTATTTATATTGGTCAGACTAGAATCGAACGGTCTCGATCCAAACTCCAATTTAGAGTTAAATTATGTTTGAAGTCCGTCGATGGGATGTCGGCCCGTAGTTCTTTCGTTGTTATAACAATATAACCTTGTTCATGATATCTAGAAGTTACACATCGCATCTTTTACAGCAACCGTTCGTTGTACGTGGCAGCCATACGATGGCCTACCACCTGGAAGCTAGAACCGTGGGACGCTTCACCCGTCGTGCCGCCCACTGACTTATTCCTCTTTATTCTTTTATTATTCGTCAGATCCCCTGCTTTCTTAGTTTGTCTATCTATGTTGTAAACCACTGCATGTGGGACCTCTCTGTTATAACTTAGAAGGAGAGATCGGCAGCTTTGTATACATACAATCTGGAAGCGCAACAGAGGATCAACTTATCTCAAGGATTCCAACGGCTAATCCTAGTCAGGTTTTAACTCAACCACACATCAAAACCTAACCAGACATCAGCAACTACTCTTCCACCCTTTCCTCCCTCTTGAAGTTCACCCCTATTTTCCCCTTAAATTACTATCTATGCCCCTCCCTATCCCCCCCTTATAAAATCCACCCTATCCTTTCGCTAGGTTTGCCAAAATAACAAGCAACAGAATACAATTGAATTGAATAGAATTTCCCCAAAACCCTTTTTCTCTCCAAAGAATGGCAAGGCGCTCAAGCGGTCCAGTTCTTCGCTCTCTCTCCCCATCTGGTCGATTCGCATCTACCTCCACCTCCACCTCTTTCATGTCTTCGCAATCTTACTCCAGACAGTCTTCTCCAGTTCTTTTCAATCGCTCAGCATCGCCCACGCGCATTAACATTGCGGGTCCCACTTCATCACCTTCCGTACGCATCGCTCTCGCTAATCACCATGGTGCCAAGTCAGCATCTACTACTCCTCGGAGGAGGACGTGCATGTGCGCGCCTACAACTCACCCCGGTTCTTTCAGGTGCAAGCTCCACAAGGAGATGCAAAACGCTAATCCTAGCTCTGGCCGATCCAACTCGGCTGTCTCGAATCGGCTGAATGCTAGGAGATCAGCGATGACAAACTCTCTTGTTAGAATTGGATCAGTTGAAGGAGGTGATTGGGTTAAGCGTGCTCTTGCTGCTTTAATTCGACCTTCATCACATCAACAGAGAAGGCGTACTAACTTTCAGCAGAGGCCAAGTCGCCTCTCTGCTATGGCTGTGGCTCAGTGTTCTTAGATTTTGATTTAGGTCGGATAGAAGTGGAATACATCTAGTTTTAGTTGATGTTTCCCTATTTTCTTTCGGCTTCTGTTCAATTCAAGACAACAACTGTTTTGAATTCTTTTTTGAATTGTAAAGAATAGAAACGATTGTGATGGATTTGCTTCCATCTGATTGTACGTATCTTTGGCGCAATCGAAAGGGAAATCTAAGAATTCTGGGAATTTGAACTTGGACCAATTGAACTAATATGCTCAAGAACACCTAACATTAACCATAATTAATTAATTGATGGAATGTTATCGCAAGTGCTTGTTGTGTTTGCACGGTAATATCTATATACGGTACAGGTACAGGTACAGGTAAAGGTAATTTATGTTCCTTTTTTTCAGTGAAATTTGTTATTTATTTTGGCGAGCTAACCTTTTCTAGTTTCCTGTTTTTGATTCAAGGATTGCTCACAAATTAAATGGGAGGAATGGAAGATAAATTGATAAATATCTCTTTTTTAATCTCAAGTGCTTTGATTTCTGTAGATGTCAGATGACTTGGAGTAATGGTGATGCTGATGGATAATGGATAATGGATTTGCTTGGCCCGTGCATGGGACCACAAGTGGGACCCAAAACATCTTGCCGATGGATTTTGTCATTTAGTGGGTCCCGGACATATTTTAGTTGGGAAATTAATTAAATTGATCATTAATAATAATAATAACAACAACATTTCTAGGCCTGGAAGTTGAGAAATGGAAGAGAAAGTGATACTTATATCTGAAGGCCAATCGGTAAAGAAAAATAAAAATAAAAGATGAATACATATCAAGAGACTGTTCGGTGTGACGGATTCGGGCATGGGACGCTATTATTTGGGAGTATCTTATGTGGAGCTGTACAAATTTGATTTGTTTGTTTTGATCGGACAGACTAGATTAAATTTCAAAATTTGATCTGATTTGATCCGTCTAATTAAAATAAATGGACTAGATTAAAAGTTCCGACAAAGGATAGTCTCCCTTCGGACATGACCTTTTAAAATGCTTCAAAGAAATCAATAGATCTTAATTTGAAGAATGAATATTATTTTAAAAAGGTAGACATGGTTAAGGTGGGACAGCTAATGAGGTTTCAAAGATTTTTATTAATAAAACCGTGTTCGACGGAATTAAGATTCGTTAAAATTAAAAGAGATTTGAAGAGGCTTGTCCACAGCATTAAAAGAAGTTTACGATACATGTGATGTGAGACTAGAGATGGCTAGTAACTGCTACTTTATGATTGAAGACAATTCAAATTTTGAGAGGATTTCAAATCGAAAATTTTAAATATACCCTTTCTAAAAAATAATAAACCAAAAAATCACTAAATTCAGAAAATTCTAATTTACCATGTCCGTCATTTGAGAGGTGTTCGCTATTTCAAAGGACAATAAAAAAAAAAAAAACTAAAAATATTGAAATTCAACGGCCAAATGGATTTATTTGTTTATTAATTTTTAAAAATAAAAAAAATAATTTATAATTTAAATATGTTAGAAGGAATATCAAACGAAATAGATTAAGCATCTTGTAATTTAGATATACGGAATATTTTTCAGACATTATTTTCTCAGATTGTAAAAAAAATTAACTATTTTTTGTGTGTTACTGGAAAAAATTAAAAATATTTTGAATCTAAGTTATTGATTCAAGTTCAAAAGTTACTTCTAGATAAACAAAGGAATTATTGTGATCATTTAGTACTTTTAAATTCTAAGGTACTCCATCTATTTTAATATATTCCGGCCATTTTTATTAATGCCCCTAAAAAAAAACTAAATTTTAACAATGCCCCTGTAATTAATTTTTTTTTATTACTACCCCGACCGCCAGGCCCACGGGCGGCCCAATTATTGAAGGAAACCGCCAGGGCCCAAGGCGGTCCACTACCCCAACCAAACCGCCCCAACCCTGGGCGGTCCACTACCCCAAGCAAACCGCCCCCCCTGGCGGTCCACTATGCATTATATTTTCTCTCCTCTGCCTCATTCTCTCTCTTCTCTGCCTCATTCCTCATTCCGAACAAAATCGAATTCGCGCCCGTCTCCTGTAACGACAGGTATTATTTTGTAAATTCTTTTTAATTATTACTAATTAGTCAATTACCGTAGCATTACTGTAGCATTACCGCAGCATTACCGCAGCATTACCGCAGCATTACCGCAGCATTACCGCAGCATTACCGTAGCAACACGTAATTTTTTTTTAAATTAGCCATTTATTATTGTGCTCGTTATAATTACTGAACAATTATTATAATACTTATAAAATTATTTTTTTTAAATGTAGTTTGTTAAGTAAAAGATGTTAGTTGCACTGTATATGGGCGGCAAGCTACAAAAGGGTGTAGATGGCGTGTATTACACGAAAGACGCGGCATTTGGCTTCGAGGTTAATGAAAATACCACATTTCAGGAACTTAAGCAGATAATATACGAAAAGATTGCTGTAAACCCCAACAGGTATGAAATAGAATTGGCTACTCAGATTGACAACTCACAAAGGGGTGGGGCGGGGGGTAGACCTTACTTTGTGAGGTTTCCAATAACAGATGTGAATTTGTGGAGAGTTGTGTACACTCAATTTGAGTCTAGTGGGGTCTCCGTAATGGACATATATTTAAAGAGGGTTCCCCGAGGTGGGGCTGGACCTTCTAGTGCGGCCGGAGCTGGACCTTCTAGTGCGGCCGGAGCTGGACCTTCCGGTTATGACAACCCGGGGTACCACCACCACTCCCCTTATGACAACCAGGGGTACCAGCACCACTCCCCTTATGACAACCAAGGGTACCACCACAACTCCCCTGAAAATATTGAAGATTTACCACCACCACCCAGACAGACACCCATAATCCCTAGATTTCCAACTATGCCAGAGTTAGGACCGGTACCCGTTAATCGAACTGATATTGATATTGATGTTGATGCTATTGATGCCATACCAGAAAATGAAATAGAAACGGGAGATGAATACGAAGGAATCTGGGAATCTGATGACTTATCAGATGGCGATGAAAATGTACCAGGTTTATCCAGGGAAGAAAAATTCCCGATTAGAGGTCGGGGAAATAAGCATCCGGTCGCCACATTCAACGATACCACAGCTTTTGAAGAGGCAGACATTAGTTATTTTGGCCCTCGTGTTGTATACAATGACGAACTTGCCCCAGGGCAACTTTATACCAACATAGATGAACTTATAAAAAAAATCTACGAGACTCATGTTCACGGCAACTGGGAATGTAAAATACACAAAAGGGATCGAACAAGGTTAGTTGTGCTGTGTAAAACTCACCCGCGGTGCGAGTTTCGCCTTTTTGCAACCCCTGCAGGTGCCGGAGAAGCATGGATGATTAAGAAGTGTGAACCACCCCATACATGCAAGTCTGCATCCACTAGGACAGACCATTCACAGCTGACGGCATCACTAATTGCCGATGCAATTGAGGAAGACATTAAGGAGGATCCATCCATGAGCATCAAGGCGGTGGCTAGAACCGTCAGACACAAATACAAATATGTAACTCCAAAATACAACAGGCTGTGGAGAGGTCGTGAACTTGCAATTTGCAGAATATTCGGTAGTTGGAAGGATTCATACGGCTATCTGGCACCATTGCTCCAGGCCATGGCAAGTACAAATGTCGGTACTGTATATGAGAGGTGGCATGGCCCCTTTTTTGATAAAGAAGGAGTGCTAATAGAGGGAGCTCAACAATTCAAGGGCATAGCATGGGCTTTTGGTGCTTGTATCCAAGCTGTGCCATACATCAGACCCGTTATCAGCATTGATGCATGCTTCATGTCTGGCCGTTATGAGGGGAGGTTACTGATAGCATGTGCATATGATGCTGAGAACCAGTTGTTGCCTTTGGCCTTTGCAATTGTTCGTAAAGAGGATGGTGAGAACTGGGGATTTTTTATGCAGTTTTTAAGAAGACGGGTGATTGGGGAAGGAAAGTTTTTCTGTGTGATATCAGACCAGCACAAAGGAATAAAATTTGTGTTTGATCGTGAACATTACGGTTGGTCAACACATACTGGTGAGTGTGTGCATAGGTTGTGTATGCAACACGTTGCGGAGAACCTTTCCAAGGCAACCGGAAATGACAAGTGGGTTCTAGAAACATTTAAACGAAATTGCAGAAAGAAAAAGCCGAGAAGAGTGATAGAGATGACTCGCAGTTTTGCAAAGGTATATATATTACAGTTGTTTACATATATTATTGTATTTTCAGACGACGGTTTTTTAGTACAATTGTTTATTTATATTATTTTATTTTCTTATTTTTCTGTAGTACATGCCAAAGGCAAATCTCTACTTAATGAAGGTCGGCAAAAATAATCCGCGAGATGTCAACGAAGATCCAGCATACGAGAAAATATATCAATCTCGTGATGGAGGTTGGCGTTGGGGAATTATGACCACCAACAGGTCCGAGTCGCTGAATGCAGTTTTCAAGCAGAGCCGGATGTTACCTGTGGCTGCAATTGTAGAAGACACATTGTATAAGTTAAATGCCTGGTTTCAAGAACGGCGTGCTAAGGCCGCATAATTAATAAGGATGAACCAGTCATTTTTAACAAGGGTGGAGGAGAAACTAGAACAACACAGGGACAAAGGTGCAACTATGAACGTGATCCCGATGGGAAATGATGGTACAGAATTCGAAGTGCAAAATCCAAATGAATACGTTCCTACCAGCTGCAAACCAGATGGCACTATGGAGTTTGTGAAGAGGGCTTGCAAGTACGTGGTTAAATTCGGAGATGCCAGGACGGTAACCTGTACATGCCAAGGACCCCAACTAAGTCACATACCCTGTAGTCACGTGATGGCGGTATGCCGAGTGAGAAACTACTGTGAGGATCACTATGTTGCTGACATGTATCGTACCGATTACCTTGTTTCCACTTGGGGTGGATCTTTCCATTCTTATCCCGATCAGCATGAGTGGCCTTCATATGTCGATGATAGAATACTTCCTTCAGAAGAATGGATAAGAAAGGGGAGAAGGAGACACAAGCGTGTTGTAATGACCATGGACGAGATGGGCAGTAGGCGACCGTCGGGAAATCGAGCTCGTCATTCTGTTTCTGAAAGGCGCACAGCAGGTATTTTTTTTTTTTTGTATAACACTAATTTATGATTTTATTATAGTAGTAACTGAATTGTATTGTTATGTCCAGATGCCATAAACGCACACAATGAAAGAGAAAATGCTAGAGTTGTTGCTGAAGCAACTGGTAGAACACATCCCCCCCTCCTGCGAGCCAATCATCTAGCAGCCAAGCATCTACAAGTAATGCTGCACCTGCCGCTGGTACAAGAAAATCTGGTCGTTTTTTAGGTTTATTCGCACGTCGGGCCAGATGAAGTTCTTCACTCTATTGCTAGTGTGAAAATAAGCTACGAACTTTAATTGTATTGCATAACTTTAGTTGTATTGTTGAACTTTAGTTGTATTGTTCAATTTTAGTTGTATTGTTCAATTTTAGTTGTATTGTTCAATTTTAGTTGTATTGTTGAACTGCTGTAATTTAATTGTATTATTAAACTATTTTAAACTAATTCAGAACTACACGCCCTGCCGCAGGCGGTCTGCTGGAAGACGATTTTAGAATTGCTTAGTTTTAAAAATGATGAAATATATAAGTTATAACTTAGATGAGACGGTTCCGATATAATTACTTAGTTTTAAAACTTGGTTAGTTATAATTATGTTGTAACTAATAACTTTTTTTTGACGCCCGCAAATAAAAACCACGAAATGTAAAGTGATAACAACATAAAAGTCATAATGAAAAAAAGCTAATAGTACAGTCCCAAACATATAATACTACAGTCCCAGAGTCAAAATACTACAGTCATAACTAAAAAAAAAAAAATCATCTGCCTCGTTGTTTCTTTCCGGAAGGATCCCACCTATCAGCTGCTTTGCCTTTGCGATCCCTGTGTGGCTGCTGGCGCCTCTGTGTCTGACTGTGCGGACTAATATCTCCTAAGTCGTCCTCTGAACCCTCCTCTCCCACATCCTCCTGAACCTCCGTATACATGTCATGCATACCTGTGCCAGAAATCCATGGATCAAATGGTATAGATGACTGTGTACGCATGTCCCATGTATCTTGCCCCCAGGTTGGAGGATACGTGGAAGGAGGCGGTGCGCCAAATAATGCAGAGGCAAAGCCATCTACATTCTCCCCTGTACTCCCACCAGCCTCGTAGTCGTGCTCCATCGTAGAATTCGATTTTGTTCGGAATGAGGAATGAGGCAGAGAAGAGAGAGAATGAGGCAGAGGAGAGAAAATATAATGCATAGTGGACCGCCCAGGGTTGGGGCGGTTTGGTTGGGGTAGTGGACCGCCTTGGGCCCTGGCGGTTTCCTTCAATAATTGGGCCGCCCGTAGGCCTAGCGGTCGGGGTAGTAATAAAAAAAAATTAATTACAGGGGCATTGTTAAAATTTAGTTTTTTTTAGGGGTATTAATAAAAATGGCCGAATATATTCCTAAAATCTCTTCTAGAGAAATAGATTGAGCACCTTAATATTTGAATGTACTAGAAAAATCACGATAATTATTTATATATCTATAAGTATTTTTTGAACCGGGATCAATAACAAATATCCAAAAAAAAAAATTAGTAAAACATCAAGAAATAATTTTTGTTTATTTTTACAGTTGAAAAAAAATCATGTCTAAAAAATATTTCATAGTGCTTTTAGTATATCTAAATTATAAAATACTTTATATATTTTGTTTAATTTTTCATCTAACATATTCAAATTATAAGTTATTTTTTATTTCTAAAAATTAATAAGCAAATTTTTTTTTGCCGTTTAAATTGAAATTTTGAGTTTTTTTTTAGCTGTCCGTTATCTAAAATAGCGAACGTGCTAAAATATAAAATTTCAAAATCTGATATATATTTTTGTTTTTGTTTTTTGTGTACTAGTAGGGATATTTTTAAAATTTTCGAGATTTAAAATTGAGCGATCTAATTCAACTCCAAATTAAATGATTAAATTTTTGAGATGGCTTGAAGAAGGCGAATGACCGTCCGTCCTCATACGTGAATAATCCCAAACATAAAATATATTCTGAATAAAAAACAATTAAAAGTTCGAAAATAAGATAATTTGGAGAATTAACCTGAGAAATCAAATTAACTTTAAAAATACTGAAACCGGGGAAGCTGAAACTTGACTAAATAGAAATCTAAACAATCTTAGACAGACCAAAGAAGGATTTGGAAGCAAGATCTGAGTCTAAACTCAAATTAACTCAACTGTTGATAATAACCTAGCTATGTCAATTTGGTTTATAACAAGTAGGAGTAATTAATGTGATAATAAATCATTTTTTTAGTTTATAACAAGTAGAAATGCTTAATTTTGAATTTCAATTTGTAAAAAAATTACTAGCAGTTAATCACTATTAAATAATCAATTCAAGTTTCGTAATATTTTTAAGACAAATTTTATCTGACAATTCATTATTAATTCTTAATTATAAGTACTAAATCAACACATCTTTATTATTTATTTATTGTATAATCCAACTTATAATTTTCTTAATTGTACAAAGTTTGCAAGTTTTTCTTTTCATAAATATAGACATTTGTATTGCATATTCACAAATAATCAGAATAGATGAAATGTTATTATTGTTTCTGGTTTTTCATATCATATGTTTTATGTTCTTTTTATAGACAAATATAATTTCATAAGCAATTAATATTAATGTAAGTACTTTAGTTATAAAGATATAAAAAATTGTTATATTGAGAACTTATTATTAATTTGAAAATTCATATGAATTTAAAAGTATGTAGCGAAATATTAAAAATTTAAAATTAATAAAAACGATTAAAAAGGAATTTTTTTATCGAAAGTATTATGGTTTTCTTATATTTAAAAAAATATTTAGTTATGTTATAGTAGAAGCTGGAAACAAATTGTATTGGATTAAAAAAATTACAAGAATAATTACTGAAAATCAAAGGTTTAAATAGCGTTTATCGCGTCATAGCGGACTGGTTAAAAAAACAGTGCTATGTCCAAATAGCGCCGAATAGCGCGCTATAGCGCTGATAGTACCATAGCTTTTATGAACCAAAAACGCTATAGCGCTATTTAAAACCTTGCTAAAAATAGATTCTCGGTCTATTTGTTGCACACAAAAAATTGGATAACTCTTTGTAGTATTGTAATTTGTAAATGTAGAAGACCGACCTTGTATATATTATCCCAATATTTATTTAGCTCTCTCAAGGTATTGGATTTAAATCAGATCCAAGCATAATAATAAAAATACAATTTCGTTATGACTTTATAAAATTTATATGCAAACCTATATTCAATTTGAATTTTAGGATCCAATTGTGAGTTCTTATTCATTATAGAAGTTTCATATCATATTTTGAATTTTCTCTCAAGAAACAAATAACACAATGCTTGCATGAAATTAATAAAATTACAAACTTAAAAAAATAATTTAATTTTAATAACTTATATAAAGAAACACAATTTTCGCACAATATCCTTTCGCACCAGGATATGGGGCAAAGATTTTAACAGAGTAGGTTTAGATTCGCGCAGCGCATGGACTATAGAATCAAACCAGCGTTTTTATATGGTTTGTGCGCTGCATGAAGAGAAAACTCATTTGTTAACATATTTACCCAGGATTTAGGAACGTAGCAAGCAGAGAGGACGAAATTTCGCAGCGGAGGAGATGATTATTTCCAATGCGGAATTCGCATCCTCTGAGATATCTCATATTTTGCATGATTTTTTGGAAAATCTCAACCGTTACAATACGTTCTGCGCGAATCTCAAACTCAAATAATATTGGCCCCCTACGTCACCCCGAATGGGCACCGGGCACGTCGGTCACGCAAAATATGAGATATCTCAGAGGAACAGAGGATACGAACTCTGCTGCGATCGCACCCAAGAGAAAGAGGTAAATAAATCTGCTGTTATTCAAAAGGGATTATAGAACCCTGTTATTCAAATCTCATCCGTTAATCTTTGTTGAGAATCGGGTACGAAAAACTTTTTTCCTTGAGATTCGTGTAGGAGAAACTTGGAACAGTTGAGATAGAAATAACAGGGTCCTGTGATCCCTCTGGAATAACAGCAGATTTATCTCGTGAACGAAGAGAAGCTTCTCATCAGTGCTTCGGCGTGTTTGCCGACTCTTTGACTCTTCCTGCTTTGAAATTTCCACAATCAAAATTCTCCGCCGCTAATAAATTAAAATTAAATTACTTATGGAACCATAAAAAAACAGAATTCCACTTAGCACCATTAAAATTGGAATTCGAAAGGTTGTACGCTCGAAATTAAATTAGGTAATATTTAGTGGATAATCAATTTAAGAGGCTTGACCACTATATTTTATTAAAAAAATTATGGTGAGTGCTTTATATTTCTTATTATTCAGAATGTGAATATTTTCAAATATAAAATAAAAATAATTGCCAAATTTATGTAGTTAAAGTAATATAATGTAAAACTGTAAAATAAAAATATTATATTATAAAATGTAATATAAAATTCAAGTAATTAACTTGATATGCTATAATTTTAAACAGTATGGATATCTGAGCTAATTAGCAAGACTATTGAGGTTTAGTAAAGTGTGGAAGCATTAATTATGTGTTCATAGTTTACTCTTCTAATCATACAAAGCGGCCTTGAAAACTTTGTTAGAGATAGATGTTCATGCATTATTTGTGATCTTGAACAAGACCAGTACTTGTTTGATGTAACTTTTTCTTTTTGAAATATCATGTGTTTGGAAAGACAAGTTGTTAAAAAGAAGACCGCAAGTTGCAGCAAAAGAGAGTTTCTCAACAAATTCAAGGTATTTGCTTCATGCAGCGCACAAATTATAGAAACAAAACAACACTGTATGTGGTTCATGCATTGCATGAAGCTAAAACTGCTCTATTAAAATTTAACCCGTATTTTTCGCAGGAACAACAACTACAAATCAATATATATATTTTATTTATGATAAGGTGCCAGATTGATAACATGTGGAGGTAACAGCGCTATCTTCACATGCTCGGAGACAAAAAAGGAAATAGAAAAATGCTTTTAAGGAGACTTTTTCTTTTTCAGATACGCGTAGCTGTCAATTTCCTGTGAATCTCTCTCTCTCTGGTTTATCACCTCGCCAAGTTTCTCTTTGGTGTGCACGTATTATAAACTTCTATTTTTATATTCTAAGTTTTTAACTAATAAGTCTTTTGTTCACACAAATTTCTGACATATACGGAAGTATAATTATATTGACTATACCGTATCAGTATAATTATCCTTGCTATGGAATAGCATTGCAGCTAAACCACTAATTAAATGACACATAATCCCCTTTTTTGTAATATATTTTTTCAAATAAAGTAAAATAGCTTCTAAAAAAAAAAAAAAAAAAAATATGGATACAGTGCTTTATTTATAAATTGGTTGCGCATTAATTTTTAAATAATTTGAGTGTTATTTTCTAATTCATTAAATACTATTAATTATGGATCGTTGCAAATTTCGATATGTATGATAATATTTGCATAAAATATAATAATTTCGATATGTATGATATGCATAATGTATAATTTTATTCCACATTACAATTTTTTTTTCATAGTTGTCAAATTTTATATGTTAATTTCCATCCTTTTTTATTAACAGTTAACACCACTTAATTTTTTTATTAACAGGTAACACTACTTACTGGCTTGCTGCAGACTGTAAAAATAATACCAAAAAACAGAGCCCATCTTCATCCGAGTGCATATCCGACGTGTACGGTGCCTATGCGCAGGGCATTATTATTATTTTTTGCTTTGAGATTCGTGCAGAACGTATTTGAACGGTTGAGATTTTCCAAAAAAGCACTCAAAGTTTCTCTCTCACAAGAAAAAGAAAGATAATTCAGAGTGGTGAATCTCGCAAGTGATTATTTAGAGATCACACCAGAGTACCATATCTTTTGTGTAAGAATTAAAATATTAGATATTTACTCGAATTTTTATCCCGAATCCATTACGCTATCAACAAAATTAAAATTAAATTCCTTCCTGTGAGTTGGAATCACAGAGGAGAAAAAGATAATCAAAGCATATCTTAATTTTAGATTAATTGCAGTTTAGTTAGTTGGCTAAACTACATTAAGTAATATTCTTCAATTAATTATGAATTTATGATCTACAACTTAATTTCTTCGGAATCAAAATGAAAATAGAAGAGGAGCATTAAACACACTACTCATCATCTAATAATACATCTATACTAATAAGTAATAACTGAGACCAGTCTACACAAATCTGCCAAAAATTATCTTACTAATTATGTACATCTAATTACCTAATTATTATTCATGACACAGAACCGAGATGGTCTCGGTTGGAAATTCCTTCTTCGGTGAAGATCTCTGCATGAAGGGCTGATCATCAGCATTAAAATAGTCTTCACTGATTTTGCCTTTCGTCCCGCCTTTATCAATTCAGATCTGCTAGGAGAACTCGAGTTTGAAATTGAACCCGAACGGTTTGAGATTCGACGCATGTTTCTGTGCCGACTACACCGGAATGAACCAGGGTGGTTTGTTGGTGAGCAGAGACAGGTACGAGGTGAGATTTGAGATTTGTTAGAAGAAGGGTGTATACTTGGGTTAGTTCTTTTCGGAAGGGAACGACAAGTTGATTTGTAAAGAGGAGCGGCCATTGGAGTAGTTTCTTACTTTGAAGAAGAAGGAATAGTTCAAGCCTTCAAGGGAGGGCTTATTTATACACTTTTAAGTGTTAATTCACCATTCTTTTAACTTTGTAACCCTTGCAAATTTTACAAAAGTGTCCCTCATGTCCTAATATTAACAATTCATGCAATTACACCTGCTTTTTTTCTTTTCTTTTCATTTTTCCAACGAATGTCTCTAGAAGTTACGGCCCCTGATACACCCAAGTATATTGTTTTGATTTGAAATATGGGTATCTAAGTAACATTTTATGTGATATCAGAAAACAGCACACTGGTAGTTCACAGAATAGAGAGAAAAACCATCAACCCCAAAAAAATAAAAATAAAAATAAAAATAATATAGAGACCGAAAACATGGGACTCCATAAAAACCACGTGCAGGCTGTTCTGAAATATAATTTATTTAAACTAAACCGGAATCAGTGAATAAGCAAATCAAATTCGGCTGCCAAATACTCTGTATCCGAGTCATGAATTGTCACTTTCTGTAGGTATTTGAAATATATATTCGTCAGCGTTATCATATTTTGGTCGTTTGTAATTATGAGCAGTAGTAGAGCAGTTTATGATCTAACCGGATCCTAGTCACATTGTTCAACTACAATTGAAGAAAGTTTTTTTTTTTTTTTTTTTTTTTTTAAGGTTAGCGACAAATTGTCGCCAACGATATATTGAATAAGAAAAAGTTATATTTACACAATTTCCACTTGGACAAAATTAAACAAAAAAAAAGAGTTGTTACACGTGGTAATTATTTAGTGGAATGATGCCATGTGCAGCTTAATGATTTGTTTTTTTTTTACTTTTTTTAGATAAATTGCTAAAGGCAACATCACTACAATTGCATGTAAGTGGAATGGGGACGATCTAATTATGAATATCATCAATACTAACCGAGTAATTTATCTCTTGCCTAATAGATTAGTGCATTGTTACAAATTTTTATATTAATTAATTGTATATTAAACAAAAGTTCCATCTTTATCTCTGGATTCTGAGGCCTATTCATGCAAACCTAATTAATGTGTGTATACAGTGAATAAGCTTTGTCAGCAAGAAATGTCGCCAGCCATTATGATATTAATATCATGTTAATATAGTCCCACTTTTTAAGTGCAAGGGGAACTTATTGTAAAGAAATCAGCCTTCTGCAATACACATTGTGTCTCCTTATACACCGATTAAGATAACTGTCATTGACTAAGAAAAATAACAGCACAAGGTTTTTTTTAGTGACTAAAATAATGTTTTTGATTGATAAACTATTTGTGAATATATAAATTTGCAAGATACTTGGCCTCATTTTATCTAAGAAAAAGTACAAAAAAAGAGATTTTCAAATAAGCAGCTTCAGAAAAATAAATTTCACATCCCACAGTTTTATACTTTTAATTTTTTACATTTAGAATCTTAAAAACTAATGATGTGTTCAAAAGCAAAGACAACAGTTTCGGAGCCAGTGATATTTCCTCTTCAGTTTTGTGTCTATTTCTCAGTATCCTATTACGCAGCACACGGAAAAAAAATTCCAAAGAAAAATTCATTGCTTTGTACTTATTTATTACTTATTATATTTATTTTTAAGAACATTGATAATGATTTCTATAGCATCTGGTAACGAAAGTGCTTATCCAAAACCTGGGCCTAATTAGTAATTACTTATTGGCTATCAGTTTAATCTCTGTGGCAGCCATGGACCTTTACATGGTGTAGTGAGTTAGTGAGAGACACATCGTCTTTGTTCCATGAACAATTTTTCTTTCTAATTTTCTTTAAGAAAAGCTCTAACAGAGCAATTTTTGATCAAAATTATATATTTACTATACAAAGAACACTGTCCTATGAGTACCAGAGAATCCAGATTCAGTACTGGCACATCCTTATTTTTGTGGGTCCACTTGATTTGATAAATAGGCCAGAAAGCTACTTGTGAGAAAAAAGAAAAGAGTTATCTTGTGTACCAAGAAGGAAAACGAAATATAAAAAAAATATCACAGTGGAATATTTCTTCATGTCAACATCGCACCCTTTGTATATGCCTTCAGAGAAGCATCTGGTAATTATAAGTTTTACAAGTTGGGTCTTGTTGGTACACCCCCCCATTTCAAATTTCTCAAAACAGATCTTCTGTGACCGTGGTGGCAGCAGCTATGGTGCCGGATGTACCTGCCAATATGGAGACTTTTGCTCGTTTGGATACTTATTTGAACTCCAATTTAATTTTGAAAATCAGATTTGGTAATGTATGACTGGTTTCTAGATATACTGATCAGGTCCAGGGCTAAGTCATTAGTACTTCCCTGAGGTTTCATATATTTGATTGAGTAAACACCATATTAGCATTCACCTAATTTTTTTTCTAATGAATTAGTTCTTGTAGAACCAAAATCCAGTATTTGATTTTATATCTTAGCCATATTAAATAACAAAGACAAATTCAAAATCATAATCAACTGGACCACAAAGAAAATGAGAAATGTAGTTTCCTATCTACCTCTTTTTCTTCAGACTAATTTGACGCCGAAATATATTAAATTTGAATAACTCTTATCTCATTTTCTTAGCCAATACGATACCGTATTTATGTTGATAAGCACGTCTTGTGATATAATAAATATCATATCTAAAAATGTGACACTGCAGAAGGCGACATGGTATTAATTTTTCAAATGCTGCCGTTTTCAGACAGAGGTCGATGGCTGACTGCAATCTGTGATTCAATTCTTTTAAAGGCCACTAATTTTAGTTGCGAAATAAATTACGATGCATTGTTTGGTTATTTAAAATGCATTGATTAAGCAGCATATACCAGCATAAAACCTAACCTGCTTGGCTTTTCTGAATCCTACCATTTCATTGTTTAATAGAAAAGGGGAATATATTTCATATCAGATCAGTGTGGTTTGAATTCATATCACCTGACGTATCTCAAACAGTGAGTATGAATCTGGTTCGCTCAATATATATTAGCACAAATCTTAAAGGGATCCATGCATTACAGGCTTGGACCAGATTGATCCGGATGCTGATCGGATGGTCCGGATTCAAACTCATATGGTGAGGTAACACAGAGGTTCCGGACTCGTGTGGCTTGGTATTGATATCTAGCTTTGACCAGTATAGAGCCAAAACTCAGAAGTGATATGGTAATTTGCTGTTACTAACTGGCACAGTATTATTTCACAGTATGTATAACTTTACATTTTTTATTTTATTTTCAGCTTTAAAAAATAGTTTTTAATTGCCACATGTTTTTATAATAAGTACCATACATTATACAATACTTGAATGCTAGATTGACAGTTTGACACAAAGAATTACACTGTATTAAAGTTGATAAGCATGTCTTGAGATATTCGAAAATATCATATCTAAAAATGTGACACTGCAGAAGGCGACATGGTATTAATTTTTCAAATGCTGCCGTTTTCAGTCGGAGGTTGATGGCCGACTGCAATCCGTGATTCAAAATTTTAAAGGCCAGTAATTTTAGTTGCTAAAGAAATTACGATGCCTGCTTTGGATTAAGTAGCATATGCCAGCATGAAAGCTATTATTTCAATGTTAACCAGAGAAGGGGAAGATACTTCATATGCAGATCAGTGTGACCTGGTATTGATATCTAGCTTTGACCAGTATTGAGCTAATACCCAGAAGTGATACGGTACTTTGCTGTTATAAACTGACACAGTATTATTTCACAGTATGTATAACTTTTGATTTTTTGTTTTAATTTTCATACATTATACCATACTTGAATGCTAGATTGACACAAAGAATTATACTGTATAAAAGTTGATAACAGTGTCTTGAGATATAGAAAATATCATATCTAATATTGTGACACTGCAGAAGGCGACATGGTATTAATTTTTCAAATGCTGCAGTTTTCTGTCGGAGGTTGATGGCTGACTGTGATCCGTGATTCAAAATTTTAAAGGCCAGTAATTTTAGTTGGTAAAGAAATTACGATGCCTGATTTTGTTATTTTAATTGCACTGATTAAGCAGCATATGCCATCGTAAAACCTATCTTTTCATTGTTCACCAGAAAAGGGAAGATATTTCAGGGGAAGATATTTTATATGCAGATCAGTGTCAGTTGGTATTGATATCTAACTTTGACCAGTATAGAGCCAAAACCAAGAGGTGCTATATGATATTTTGCTGTTTTAACTGACACAGTATTATTTGTTTGTAGTATGTAGAACTTATGATTTTTTTTTTTTAATTTTCAGCTTTACAAATTTGTTTTTAATATGCCACATACTGTTAATAATAAGTATGATAAATATATTATACCATACTTGAATGCTATATTGACACAAATATTGATGCTGCAAATACCAAACGAATTAGAAATTACATTTTCTTTCTTCATAAATCTACATCCTTTCAAGCTTAAAATGAACTAAGATGGCATTATCCGGAATCAGGCATCCTGTGTGGGTACAAATTATAATTCAGCAAATTAATATCCTTCCATTGTGTCATTGGACATATGACATGTGGACTGAGCTGGGAACTCTGTTCCAAGTTCGAGTAATGCTCAGCTCAGGTATATAAGATTAACAAATAACTTTCAAATGGATCCGATCGATTTCCATTAAAACATCATAGTTAAACAAACAACACAAATTAAGCTCATCTCATTCACACTGGTACGAAATGGTACACAACAGTCATGATGTTGGATATTGTAGATTCTTCCAGAATCTTAATCTTAACTGAGAGTTCAATACAAGAAAAATTTGAATACCGTACGTCTCTATTCAAAGGTACAAACATACAAATTTGTAGCCAAGTTGTATACTGTTTTCCAGGGAAAATAACATGTATAGAATGTGACTGGTATGAATGGCTGTGTAGAGTACGACTGGGGTTGATTTCATTTAATTTTTGGTTCAAAATTTCCATATATCGCAGTTTTCAGTAATGAGGTCAATGTCAGGATTGTTCATTTTGATACAAAGATCTTACAAAATTTAATGCTGCCAGCCTAGCAATGAGAAATACCTGTTATCTTAAAGTCGGGTGAAGTAGACTTCTGTAAGGGCTGTCGGATTGCAAACCAAATGCTACGCCGCACGCTTCTAGTGCACCATCCAAGGACTGTGATTCCCATCGAGATCTGCACACCGTCTTGAGATTTGCTCTAAAAAATTAGAGCAGAGTAGGTCCGATTGGCTCCAAGACTGTTGGATCCGCCTTAATTTTCGTGCATGCCCGCTTTAATTTTCGTGCGTATGGATCTTAAAATGAATTCGTATCCTCTGCATTAACTCAAAAAAGAATCTTTTGAGTTAATACATTTGAAACGTCCCATTCACTTTAAGATCCGTACATACTAGATTTACACTAATATTAAAGAGTCCCTGAATTATAGATTGTGGTTAGATTGACTCCGTTTAAAATAAGACGGCCGAGATGGGTTAACTCAAAAGATGCTCTTTTGAGTTAATGCAGATGATAGGGACTCTCTTAAAACATATCAGAAAGTCTTGAAATCCATTAAACTCAAAAGTAGGTCCGACAGGAGTGGAGGGAGTAACACTAAACCGGGGTCAGTGACCCTATTTTTTATTTTATTTATTTAATTTTGTATTTATATGTGAGTTTCTATATAATTTATAATAAAATATTGTGGATACTGTAAATTGATCTCCATGTACATCAACATTTTATATAATTGATTCTCATTCATGTTTGACCCCCTATAGTTTGAAGCCACACTGATCTAAAACATTTTACATGATTGATCTTCATTCATATAAATTATTGTGGATACTGTAAATTGACTCCATACACAATTATACATCAATATTTTATATGATTGATCTCCATTCATATTTAACTCCTATAATTTAAAAGTCTGACTTCATCCTAATCTGATGCCAATCGGATCTACTCCACTCTACTAAATAATAACCCTCCCTTAATGAGTCTGCATATCCTCTGCATGCAACCTCATATATCTTGAGTTTGAAATCTTGACCGTCGGATCAGAATCGGAACATATCTGATCCACACCTGTAATATACATGATCCCTTCAATATTCGTGTCAATACGGAAAATTCAAAATTTGAATTATTACAGATATGAATTCCTCGCTTAATCCAACAAATATACGTTAATTTTTTTTCCAACAAGTATACCAGGACGCAACCGTCAGTAAATAGGGTGATTAAATAATTTTATTATAAATTATTGTAAGAATTATTTATGCTTATCTCATTCTTGCATGTTAAAAAATGATTTTGTAAGAATTACTTGCAGAATAAATTAAGATTAAAGGAATTCACTTGTAAATTTCAACATAACAAAGAGTACCATGGCTATGTCAAGAGGTAACATCTATTTATTTCATAATTAATAAAAGCGATTTGATAGTTTAACTTAATCTGCAAGTATTAGTTGGAATATTGTGCAAATTGATGTTGTCATCAACAGAAACAAATTCTAGTATTGGTGTGCTCTATCTAGGGGTGTTCATCGGTTCGGTTCGATCAAATTAAAGTTTTATTTCAATTTTAAAAAATTAAATTGAACTGAATCAAAATAAAATATGAATCAAACTGAACAAATCAAAGTAAATATCGGTTTATTCAGTTAAACCGAAATAGAGTTTAATAATAAAAATAAATATTTTTTTATTAACTTTTTGTTTGGTTTGGTTTAACCAGTTTTTAAACCGAACCAAGTAATACACATTATGTTGTAATTTTTGAATGTTTAAATGTTTGGTTTGTCCGGATGATGGATTGAAAAGTTTCGGTCGGTTCGGCCTAACCGTTTTTAAAACTTCTAAAGTGAACTGAACTGAACTATTAAATCGGTTGTAAAAAAATAAACCGGTTAAATTGGTTTTAAAAAGAATAAACCAATTTTAAAATTTCTAAACTGAACCGACCTAAACTGTTTAAACGAAATTCTAAACCGAACCGTTTAAACCGAACTCTAAACCGGTCCCAACGAACACCCCTAGCTCCATCAAAATCCAGAGCATAACTCTTGAAACTTAAATATTTAATAATATTACAGATGAAGTAAGCTGAAAGTGAAAAATGTAAGTCAACTCCTTTCTAAAAGTTTAAGGACCAATTTGGTGCAAATAAAATTAAGTTCGAACCAACTTAGTTTCTTTGAGAAAGTTTAGAAACCAAAACCTGATTCTCTCAAAAATATTTGTTTCAATAGGATATATTCCAGAAATAAATAGAAAAGCTTTCGGTTGAGATTTAAAAAATATTTTACATTAATTGACGTTGCTTTCTTTCTCCTTTAGGCTAGCTTTAGCTCAGTTTTGTTTAATATTTATATTCTTCGTGCTAAACTGCTAAATGAAATTGTCCTACGATCGATGTTATTATTCTTCCAACTAGGATTTTATCAGACAACGTCAATTAGTGCAAGGAAATTCTGCTTCTTTTTTTAATAATATTGTTCAACTACTGTTTGAATTTACTATTCGGAATAGCACTCTTCTAATGCTATTTCTTAATAAATTAAGCGAGCCCTATGTGTTTTCATAGTACCACTTGCCCTTGAATGAAAAAAAAAAAAAAAAAAATTTACATTGTAGTGGATATGACATCCTACAAGTTGGGTGTAAGTAAATAGATCATATATTATTCGTCTATATCTGGATTCGTATTTGAATTTTTATGGATTTAGATATTCATATATAAATAATTTGTGAATATAAATATGATTTATGTAGATACAGTATATTTCAAAATCAGATACATATACAAATACAAATAACTATCTGTATCTGTATTTTTTGTTAGTTTTTTTTTATCTGTTTGAGTGAATGCTAATACGAATATGGAGAATTATGTATCCATTTTTTTAAAATTTTTGCAGATATTTATTATTTTGGAATTATATATGTTTAGAGAGGAGAATATATTTTTTGTTTGTATTTTTTGATTAAAATATGGTTATGTTGTTGATTTTTGTTAATGAGATATATATTTTGTATTGACATAATAAGTTTAACATGAAAAAAATTACTTTGTTGTTATTTTAATATTCAAATTAAATCTGTATTTTATATGATTTAATTTTCTAGTGTAGAAATATATATATATTTTTTTGAGTAAAAGTTAGAGATCAAGCTCCAACTATTTAATACCCTTGTTATTACAATAAATGATTTTTTACATCCGGATTTCAAAATAGCACTCTTCAAATAGGGATATTCTTTATTATATTTAAATTAAGAATATGAATTATATCTATATCCCTATTCGAATTTGTTTAGTATCCGATTTGTGTTTGTATTCGTTTAATATCTATCTATATCTGTATCTTTTTAATATCCTATTTGTATTTGTATTTAAAAAAATAAAAACATATATGGATATGATTTTCCAATCCGTATTCGACCCGTTTTGCACCCTACCTAGTTTTGCTCATTCAAGTAGAACCACACTGTTTCTAAGTTTACCAAGTCTCTTTGTGAATTTAATTCTAAAATTTATCGAATTGACTTCAAATGATGAATTTAAACCTTAAGAGTGATGCATCTGCATGTGAAAATTTTAAAATAATTTTGTATAAAGTCAAGTGGTCAAAAAACATCCGAAAGATGAATGCATTAAAATAAATAGTTTGAATTCGTCGTTTAAAGCCAATCCGATAAATTTTAGAATTGAGTTCACAAAGACACTTGATGAACTTAGAAACACCCTAGTTCTACTCATCTTATTCTTAATTATAAATCTTACTAATATCCGTATTATGAAAAAATTATCAGATAAATGATACCAATGAGAGCCCTATATATAAGCAGAGTCTGATTTCGATCTTATTTTGATTTTGGTCAGCTGCTTGTCTTATTATGTGCAATTGAATTCCAGCTTAGTACGTACTAATTAACCTTATGCTTGTTAATGCGCAGAGGATACGAATTCGTTGCAATGACACTTAATTCTGTCAAACACACAATCTAAATTTTGTTTAATCTGAACAGCCATTATGAGTTATGACTTCCCTGAGTCAACTTAAACTTGTCAACGATTCCAATCTTTTGGAACTTTCTGCTAGTCTTACCTGTATCTGAGGTAAAAAGAATAAAAAAAAGTGTATGTTCTTGACCTACTAGGCTTTAGCGCGTGGGAGCCGAGATTTTTATTTTTACTCATTTTTAAAAATATTTTAATAAAAATAATCAGGGTCTAATCAGAATTTTAAGAATGCTCAAACCATAAATTTTTTTCACGATCCTGAATTTTTATTCAGGACCGTGGAAAAAATCCATGGTCTTGATTTTTTTTTTTTTTTTTTTTTGCTTTTTTTGCTTTTTTTTGCACTATAATAAAGTTTGAATAAATAAAATATCCACGGTTTGATTTTTTTTTTATGTATATATAATATAATATATGTATATGTATATATAATATATGTGTATATAATATAATATAATATAATATAATGATCAGTATTTTCAAAATTTTCAGACAACGGTAGACGTACAATAATCAGTATTTTCAAAGTTTTCAGATTTCAAATAGTCGATCCAAAACCGTTCAACATAATGGGTATGTTAAAATGTGCTTGCATATCAAATTTTACATTTTTTGAAATTTGTTTACTATTTATTAAGTATTTAACAAAATCGCTATATTCAGACCATTGAATTTTGTACTCATCTTAATAAATAGCAAAAAAATTTCAAAAAATATAAAATTTGATCTGCAAGCACATTTTAACATATACATCTATACATATACATATATATATACATATATATATATATATATATATATATGTATATATATATATATTATATTAGATATACATAAAAAAAATCAAACCGTGGATATTTTATTTATTCAAACCCTATTATAGTGCAAAAAAAAGCAAATAAAAAAAAATCAGGACCGTGGAAAAAATTCATAGTTCTGAATAAAAATTCAGGGCTGTAGAAAAAATTCACGGTTTGAGCATTTTTAAAATTCTGGTCAGACCCTAGTTATTTTTATTAAAATATTTTTAAAAATGGATAAAAATAAAAATCTCGGGTGTGGAAGTGTGGGTCCATGTTTGCACTACATGTTAACAATTGATTTTGTACTAATTATCCTGTCACCAAATACGCATAAATCCCTATCAATATATAATAATCAATCTAATCAGAATAGATAAAGATTCAATGAGATCACTTATAAATTCCAGCATAATTAACAAAGAGTATCATAGGCTACGGTACCATACATAAACACAATATTAGTTCGTACTATATATTCATATCTCTATTTTTAAAATTCAAACAATCAATTTATTTCTCTCAACATGATCTCCATATGAAAAATATGCTTGAATGCCAAATTTATATATTTTTCAAATATGTTTACTATATTTTTAAATATATACAAAATAACTTGATCTAAAGATTCTAAAACATAAAAAATAGTAATTTTCTATCTATCCAAAAGAAAATATAAAATAGTAATTTGTCTCATAATTAATAAAAGTGATAAACCAAAACCGATTAACTAATCTGACAGTATAAGTTGGAATACTGCGCAAATCGATGTCGTATTCAACACGAACAGATTTTAGTATTGGTGTGCTCCATCAAAATCCAGAGCATTTCTCATGAAATAAATAAATATATATATATAATATTACAAATGAAGTAAGCAGAAAGTAACCAATGAAGTTAGCAGAATCATCATATATAATATGTATTATATATATACCATGAGTTCATCAAATTTTGATTTATTTGACACTATACAATAAGTTGCACTTGCACATAAAAAGTGGGACCATATATATATACTATCCAAAAAATAATGGGACACTGGGACCATTATAAGTTCCTTTTCAACGACATGATTATAATATCATAATGGTTGGTCAGGTTTCTTGCTGACAAAGCTTATTCCGTGTATAAATATATTAATTAGGTTTGAATAGGCCTCAGCATCTAGATCAAAATCTGGTGATAGAAGTTCTAATTAAAAATTACAAGATGGAACTTTCATTTAATGTACAATATATATATATATATATATAAGCATTAATCTATTAGGCAAGAGATAAATTACTCGATTAGTATTGGTGACTTATAATTAGATCATCCCCCAATCCCATTCCACTGACAAGCAATTGCAAATGCTAATGTGTCATTTGTAATTTAAATGCAGTGATGTTGCATTAAATTAACAATCTATTTAAAAGTGGTTTTACAATTGACAATTGTAGAGATGCAAAATTTAAAATTGTAATATTAATATATTATAAAAGACAACTGAAAGTACAACTAGTTGACGGAATGGAGATAGTATGAAATGTGTTGAGAGATAATGCTAAAAAGTTATGTGAAATTTCTCAAAGGCTGTAAAAGTATCATCCATTTCAATTTTAATTAAAAAGTCATGCAAATATTTTGAATTCCCATCCAAAAACATTTTCCTATCGAACATTTAGAAATATATATATATATATATATTTTTTTTTTTGGTTAAAAGTTCATAAGTAATTTTATTGAATTAAAAGAGTTACAAACTAGCTGTTACATAAAATTAGACCACAAGTGTCTGAGAAAATATACATCTATAAACAAACTAAAAACGCATAAGGAGTATGTGCAAACCACACAATGGGCTATATATTATTGAGGTGAGATCTTTCTGTAAATTTGGAATTACATAAGAAACTTGCCTAATTCAAATTAAGGAGAAATTTAAAACAACGTTTAGTAGCTCAAAGCTCATACAAACGAAGAAGAAATCATTAAGCTGCACATGACATCCTTCCACTAATCGATAACAGTTTTCAAACAGCTTTAATGTTTACCACGACTAACAACTCCTCTTTTTTATTTTCATTTTCATTTTGTATAGTAGTCGTGGAGGTTGGCATAAAGGATAAACGGAAATAAATCTAGTCTGCAGCCGCTCATAATTACAAACCACCAAAAAATGCTTACGCTGAAGCCGAATTTGATTTGCTTAATTATTCAGTGATTCCGGTATGGTTTAAATAATAAAGTATAGAAAGCCTGCATGTGGTTTTATTGGACTCCCATGTTAATTTCCTCTCTTTTTTATCTTCTTTTTCTTCTTCTTTTTTGGTTGATGGTTTTTCTGATTTTCTCTTTATCCCGTGAAGTATCAGTGTGCTGTTTTATCCAGACGCTAATATTAAATAAAATGTTAGTTAGACTTAGATACCATAGTTCGAATGAAAACAACATACTTTGGTGTATCAGGGTTCAGGGACCATAAGTTCTAGAGACATTCGTTTAAAAAAAAAATGTAAAAACATAAAATAAAGAAGCAGATGTAATTAATTGTGTAATCGTTAATATCGGGGGACACTTTTGTAAAAGTTCCATAGTCTACACAATTACGGAATTAGTCAATTAACACTTAATTAAAAGTGTATAAATAACCCCTGAACCCTTCAACAATTCCTTCTTCAAAGTAACTACTCAAATGGCTACTTCGATCCCCTTAGCATGCATATCAACTTCTCGTTTCCTTCTCAAAAGAACTAACCCAAGTGCAAATCCTCCTCCTAACAAATCTCAAATCTCACCTCGTACCTGTATGTGCTCACCAACAAACCACCCTGGTTCATTCCGCTGCAGTCGACACAGAAACATTCGTCGAATCTCAAACCGTTCAAGTTCAATTTCAAACTCGAGTTCTCCTGGCCAGGCTGAATTGATAAAAACGGGACGAAAGACAAAATCAGTGAAGGCTATTGTAATGCTGATGATCAGCCCCTCATGCAGAGATCTTAACCGAAGAAGGAATTTCCAACCGAGACCATCTCGGTTCTGTGTGATGAATAATAATTAGGTTTGATGTACATAATAAGATAATTTTGGCAGATTTGTGTTTGATCAGATTTATTAGTAGTGTGGTCTCATTTATTAGCATAGGCATATATATATATATAGAGATGTATTACTTAGATATTATTAGATGATGAGAAGCGTGTTTAATGCTCCTCTATATATCTTCTATTTTCATTCTGCTTCGTAATGCATCCAGGTCAAGAATTCGGATAAATTTTTCACTATTTATATTTCTTACAGAAGATCTGGTATGCACTCTACTGTGATATCTACAAATAATCACTTGCGTGAGTTAACAGTATTCTAAATTATCTAATTTGTTATTAAAGGCAACAGATTAATTTTCAGAACGGAGTCATATTTCATTCAAACTACACACAAATCGTTGGTTTGAGTTTCTGAGGAATTCAATTTTAAGTAACTTGCCTCACACTCTACCTCCATGGATTAATTAGCATACTGATTTCTTTCTTGGTTTCCGGAAGAAGAATGCAATCAGAAAACTAAAAGCACCAGAAATTAATTTTGGTAGGATGAAGATGGAATCTGCCTTTTTTTTTAGGAGTATGGTTAAAATGCCCCATTGTTTTCGGGCTCCATTCATGTCTCAAATACTTATCTACATTTACAATGTTCAAACAATCAATCTGAACAGTTCGACATAATTGATCTCCATATTAAAATGTACTTGGAGACCAAATTTTTTTATATTATTTTTGGAAATTGTTTACTGATTTTTTAGATAGGTACAAAAGTATTATTTTTGAATGGTCTAAATTTTTTTGAAAAACAGTGATTTTTTTATCGATCTAAAAATGGTAAACAATTTGAAAATAATAATAATAAATTTTGGTCTCCAAGAATATTTTAATTTGGAGATCATAATGAACGGTTCGGATTCACTGTTTTAATTTTAAAGAGATAAGGATGTGAAATATAATCCGATTTTTTTATTTATATCTAAAAAAAAATATAATTTAAAAAAATAACCAAACGTCATATGTATTTTCAAAAGTATCCAAACTGGAAACTTTTTTTTGGGTGTCTTAATTTAGAAATCGGAATTTTTTTTTTTCTGGTTTTATGGCCTTAACCTGAATGTTTTTTTTCCAGTCTCTAATAAAAAATATTAAAAATAAATGAAAAATTAATGGAATGACAGTTTTTCAGCTAAATGGCACATATGCATATTTTAACATACATCTGCACTGACCTACATAAATCATTTATAAAAGTATAAAACTCCACATTTGCAAACAAAACTTTAAATAAGAGAGATCAAGTCTATACAAAGCAGTGTTGTAAATAACGGTATGCGGTCGTCGGACGGACAAGGTACCGCCAAGCGATTAATCATGAATAATCGGTCATAATTGGAAATAATTGACCAATTAGTCGGAAAAATTCATGACGGTTTGGTCATTGCCAACGATTAATCGGCCTAAACGGATGTTTTTTACAACATTGATAGGCTTAAACGGTAGTTTTCCAGAAATATTTTGTATCAGTGTTGTAAAAAACGTCCGTTTAGGTCGATTAATCGTTGGCAGTGATCAAACCGTCATGAATTTTTTCGACTAATTGGTCAATTATTTCCAATTATGACCGATTATTCATGATTAATCGTTTGGTGGTACCTTATATGTCCGATGACCGCATACCGTTATTTACAACACTGCTTTGTATAGACTTGATCTCTCTTATTTAAAGTTTTGTTTGCAAATGTGGAGTTTTATACTTTTATAAATGATTTATGTAGGTCAATGTAGATGTATGTTAAAATATGCATATGTGCCATTTAGCTGGAAAACTGTTATTCCATTAATTTTTCATTTATTTTTGATTAGAGATCGGAATTTTTTTTTCCGGATTAAGACCATAAAACTGGAAAAAAAATTTCGGTTTATAATTAAGAAACAAGAAATTTTTTTTTCTAGTTTGGGTACTTTTGAAAGTACAGACGACATTTGGTTATTTTTTAAAATTATATATATTTTTTAGATATAAATTAAAAAATGGGGATATAATCGGAGTAAAAAGAAATAGGAGCATTTTAACCCTGCTTTTTTTAGCATTATTTATTTTGCTATTATTTTTACACTGGGCAGCAAGCCAGCAAGTTTGTATGATAAATAACTTCAAATAAGTTGAGGTTCATGCTTTGTAAGGAATATAGCACCTATTTTTATTAAAACTCTAAAAAAAAGGTTTTTACAGATCTGCTTTGAAATTCAGTTTTTTTTTTAAAACTGCTCTAACCGCCAGGCTCACGGGCGGTTCAGTTTTCATACCAGAACGCTTGGGGTCAGGGTTGTCCTTTTTTTTTTTATTTTAGAGATCTTAATATTTTGATTTAAATAATTTTGTGAAGTTTTTGTTTTCTTGTTTAGGGTGTATGCCAAAAAATAAGATATTTGATATATTTATGAGTGAGATGTCGTAACTCTTTATAACTTTGATTTAATTTGTCAGTTGAATATCACAAGTCTAAAGATAACACTAATTAAGGACTTAGCATTGATTCAAAAATTTCTAAATTCTGACGGCTTGTTGATCTTCTTCTCTTTATTTCTGATACTAAAACAGTAGTTTAGAGCTACTAAAATATGTTGAAACCTCAAATTAGATATATGTTCATGCACAAAGCAACCTAAACTGATCTCTCTGGTATGGTACCAAGTCCAAACTCAGTAGCCAAGCACTGAGCAAAGACCATTGGTATAGTGCAATGCACTAAAAACATTAAATTTGACTTCTGCTGGTAAATCAGTAAGTTTGGACTGATATAGGGACCAAATTGTAAAAGTGATTATACCAGCATGTAGAGCATTCAAAAATATATATAATTGACACAAATTTCAATTTATTTGGATTTTTATACAGTTAGTTATGAATTTCTAAAATTTAGCTTTTGAAAAAACTTTAAACAGCCATAACTTTGGTTAGAAAAGTAGGATTTGCGCGTATGACCACATTTCAGAAAGAAGGTTTAGGGTTTAGAGAGGAGAGACAATTAATCCAAATGTTTAATCGATTTACTTGTAGCAGCAGGTCACAGCCATTATGACTTCCTGATCAGTCAAATATTCCATTAACAACCTTTTGAAGTTTTGCTAGTCTTACACTCTTACCTGCATCTGAGGCAAAGAAAAAGTAAATGCTTTTTGACCTAATCAATTAAACTAGGCTTTTGCTTGTGTTACTGTTGTTCCGTCTTTGAACTACATTTTAAAAATTATCACATACACATAAATATATCAATAATAAAGACATATGACACATGACAGATTTGTGCAATCTAATCAATTGAGTTCACTTAAAATTTTCCGCACAACAAAAGAATTATCCTATAACCAGCTCTTAATCTAGTATCGGAGTGCTCTATCAAAATCCAGAACAGCACTTGAAAGTAAATTAAAATATTGAAATAATATTACAAATGAAGTAAGCAAAAAGTAAAAAAAAAAATGAAGTTACTAAAATCTTCATATATAATATATGTATTATATACTACTGACTTCTTTAAATTTGATTTATTTTACACTATACAATAAGTTCCCCTTGCACTTAAAAAGTGGGACCATACTTTATATCCAAAAAAAAAAATTGTGGGACTATAATAATAAAACGAAGCCAAAAGCAAATAAAAAGAGGGATCATTATAAATTCATTATTAACGACATGACAATAATATCATAATGGTTGGTGAGATTTCTTTCGGATAAAGCTTATTCCAAATATAACTATATTAATTAGGTTTGAATAGGACTAAGAATCCAGATCAAAGCTGGTGTATAGATGTTCTAATTGAAAATTACAAGATGGAACTTTCATTTAATATACAATATAAACATTAAGATTTGTGACAATGCATTAATCTATGAGGCATGAGATAAATTACTCAATTGCAATGATAATGTCTCATTTACAATTAATTCAATTGCAGTGATGTTGCATTAATCATTTTTTTTAATTAACAAAATATTTGAAAGTGGTTTGTATTTGACAATTGTAGATGTAGAAAATTTAAAATTGTAAAATTATAATAAACAACTGAAAGTACAACTAACTGACGGAATGGAGAAATTATGAAATATGTTGAGTGACAATTGCTAAGAAAAAATAATGTCAAATAGATTGGTAAGGCTGTAAAAATAGCATCCCTTTTAATTTTAATTCAAACATACATGCATATATTTTGAATTTCCATTCAAAACCTTTTTCCTATTGAACATTCCGAAAGGATATACAAACAACACAAAGGGCTATTATTAAACTGAGGTCTTTCTGTTAATTTGGAATTGGGGAAAAAAAAAAAAATCGCCTAACTCAAAATTAAGGAGAACAGAAGCAGCGTTTAGTAGCTCTGAGGTCATACTACCTGGGACAAGTATACTTGTTTTCTCTTTCTAAAATGGTTATTCTTTTGTTCTGCTTATAACAAACGAAGAAGAAATCATTATACTGCACATGGCATCGTTAATTGTATTTCAACAGAAGTGACTTAGATAAACTGCGTACTACCGTGGAGGCGTGCATAATATATTACAAACGACCAAAGAAATGCTGATGCCTACAGAAAGTGTCAAATCTTGACTCGAATACAGAGCATCTCTGTACCGAATTTGATTTGGTTATTCAGTGATTCCGATATAATTTAAATAATAAATTATATTTCACAAAAGTCTAGCACGTGGTTTTTATAGACTCCCATGTTTCTCTATTTATTTATTTTTTTCTTTCCATTTTTCTCTCTATTCTGTGAACTACCAGTGTGCTGTTTTATCCAGACGCTGATATCAAATAAAATGTTACTTGGATACCCATCGTTCAATTGGAAACAATATACTTGTACTTAGGTGTATCAAGGACCGTTACTTCTAGAGACATTCGTTGAAAAAATGTGAAAAAAAAGAGAGGTGTAGTTCAATAAATTGTTAATATTGAGGGACACTTATGTAAAATTTCCATAGGTTACAAAGTTACAGGATTAGTCAATTAACACTTAAAACCTATAAATAACCCCTCCGCTGAACAATTCCTTCTTCAAAGTAACTACTCCAATCCAATCCAATCCAATCCAATCCAATCCAATCCAATGGCTGCTACCCTTAACAAATCAACTTGTCGTTCCCTTCCCAAAAGAACTAACCCAAGTGCAAATCCTTCTTCTAACAAATCTCAAATCTCACCTCGCACCTGTATGTGCTCACCAACAAACCACCCTGGTTCATTCCGCTGCAGTCGACACAAAAACATACATCGAATCTCAAACCGTTCAAGTTCAGTTTCGAACTTGAGTTCTCCTGGCCGGGCTGAATTGATAAAAACGGGACGAAATACAAAATCAGTGAAGGCTATTTTGATGCAAATGATCAGCAGCCCTTCGTGCAGAGATCTTAACCGAAGAAGGAATTTCCAACCGAGACCATCTCGGTTCTGTGTGATGAATAATAATTAGGTTTGATGTACATAATAAGATAATTTTGACAGATTTGTGTTTCATGAGACTGGCCAGTTAGTATAGGCATGCATGCATATAGTATTATTAGTTCTTGGGTTCCTCTAATTCTATTTTCATTCTGCTTCCGAAGGAAGTTGTACGTAGATCATTATTACTAAATGTAATTTAGCCAACTAACTAAATTACAATATCTATAAGATATAAGATATATATGCCTGATTCCAAGCTAGGAGAATTTTAATTTAATTTTGTTGATACGTTATGGATCCGGTCAAGAATTCGTTAAATCTTTTCAATAGTTTTATTTATTTCTTACAAATAATCACTTGCGAGATTCACCATTAATTCTAAATTATCTAATTTGTTATTAAATTAAAGGCATACTATACAACAGATCAATTTTCAGTACGGAGGATTTTGATTTTTGAAGCCCCCTCCTATGTTTCATTCAAACTTACACACAAATCATTGGTTCAAATATTTCTGATTCAGGTTTAAGTAAATTAATTTTGTTTTTATTTTTACACTGGGCAGCAAGTAATTGGGTGCAAACGGATCAAATATTATCCGTCTATATATATCTAGATCCGTATTCATTTTTTTTTTTTTTTTTTTTGGCAGATTTTGATATTAAGATAGTTTGCATATATGAATACAAATATGATTTGTACAGTTATAGATACGGATTAGAAAATTATTTGTATCCGTATTCTTTTTTTCAATTTTTTGAATATTTGTTTGTACATGTACCGATACTGGCCGGAGATGGATAATTGTCCGTATTCATATTTTTTTATCATTTGTTTTAGAATCATACACTAGTGGAAAAACAGGAATCAGGATCGGCCTATCTGGATCGGCTATATGAAACAACCGATACTAATATCTATCTGGATCGGTTCTTTGAAAAAAACCGATCCTAATAGTTAATTAGATCGGTTTTTATAAACAACTGACCTTGATAGTTCAACTATCAGGATCGATTTTTACAAACAACTGATCCTGATACTATCAGGATCGGTTTTTATAAACAACTGATCCTAATAGTTCAACTATCAGGATCGGTTTTTTAACAAGAACCGATCTTGATAGTTTTTTTTTTTTTTTTTTTAAGTTGGTTCAGCTAAAAAAAAAAAAAAAAAAAAAAAAAAAAAAAAAAAAAAATCACTATCAGGATCGGTTGTATATATACAACCGATCCTGATAGTGATTTTTTTTTTTTTAAGGGAAGGTAACATCTTAGATAGTTTTTTTTAAGGAAGGTACTATAGGATCGATTTTTTAACAAGAACCGATCCTGATAGTTTTTTTTTTTTTTTTTTAAGTTGGTTCAGCTAAAAAAAAAAAAAAAATCACTATCAGGATCGGTTGTATATATACAACCGATCCTGATAGTGATTTTTTTTTTTTTTTTTTTTTAAGGAAGGTAACATCTTAGATAGTTTTTTTTTTAAGGAAGGTACTATAGGATCGGTTTTTTTAACAAGAACCGATCCTGATAGTTTTTTTTTTTTTTTAAGTTGGTTCAGCTAAAAAAAAAAATCACTATCAGGATCGGTTGTATATATACAACCGATCCTGATAGTAATTTTTTTTTTTTAATTTATTTATTTAAGGAAGGTAATATCTTAGATAGTTTTTTTTTAAGGAAGGTACTATAGGATCGGTTTTTTAACAAGAACCGATCCTGATAGTTTTTTTTTTTTTTTTAAGTTGGTTCAGCTTAAAAAAAAAAAAAAAAAAAAAAAAAAATCACTATCAGGATCGGTTGTATATATACAACCGATCCTGATAGTGATTTTTTTTTTTTTTTTTTTTTTTTTTTTTAAGGAAGGTAACATCTTAGAGTATAGAACTATTCACATATTGCTCACCTACACTTGAAGAAGGTCCACTTTTAAGTAGGGAAAAAAATCAAGGACTATAAAATTTGATAACCTCTAAAATTCAAGATATTTAAGTCCTAATTCAAGGAAGATTTTCAAGAAAGTAAAATCTTTTTCAAAGAAAAAATCGATACTGAAACCATCTAATTTAAAATATATATAGTTTATTCAATATTTGCTCTTTCTTTCTTTTTTTTCAAACTTCCATCGATATCTTTATTGTTGAAGTCAGCAATAAATTAAGGTCCAAGTTCATAATTAATTTTTATGAATATATCAAGAATTGTCTAGAAAGTACTAAATAAAATATCTTGTAGTAGAGAATGTAGAAATCTCTAGAGGAAGTAAAAAATATCTTAGATCTAGATGTTTCTTTAGTTTTTATGAAGCAAGTATAAATAGGAGGGCATGGTAAATGTTTGAAGACAAGTTTTATGGAGTAGCTCTCTCTTGAGTCAAGGTGCATGTACTAGTTAAGTTTTAGGATATTTATAGTATGTTTAGTAGTTGGTATAGTGTGTGTTTGAGTAATATTTTGTAATGTTATTTTTAGTAATAGTATAATCAACATCCATTAAATATCAAGTAATGATAATTTTTCAATTATATAAAATATTTTAATAAAATATGAGTTAAAAACAACAAACAATTATGTAGTGAGATAAATAGACAGAATATTCTGGAAACCAAAGTAATTTAAAGTCAATAGTTAATTATTAGAAATAGATTAAAATATAACAAAAAAAGGTGGTGGGAGTTTGTAGAAAGAAAAGTCAGAATAGCAAGCTATGGTGCTTGAATTATTTTAAAATTTTAAAGAAATGAAGTAACATGGAAGTGAGCCGAGAGAATTGAAGCCGGTCAAATTTAATTATCTTGGAATTTTTCCCAACAATTTTCACAAGTTATCTGGAATTTAGAACGATTTTTTTTTTTTAAAATTTCATGTATAATCTTTTTTTTAAAATTACGTATTTATTATTCTAAAATTCATAATATCATATTTATCTTTTTTAAAATTTAAAAACTCACAAATTTACTAAATTTATCGCATTTCAGTTAAAACTTATTTTTAATTTACAAAGTTCTCATTTTCCTTAATTAAAAAATAAAAGTCTGTAATCAGTCTTCTAGTTTGTCGATTTTCGATGAAAAATGGCTCATTTATCTACTCGTAATATATACACGGTGATATTTAGGTATACACATGTCTGTGTATCATTAGTAAAATAAATAAATTATTTGTCTTCATAATTGAATAATTATAAGATTGAAGATTTCTCTAAACTCATTTATCTATATGTCTGTGTATCATTAGTATTTCTATAAACATGCTACATATTTGTTTTAATAAATAATAAATGTTAGTTTTGTGTTATAAAAGTTATCTTCTGTTGATTACTTTTACATGTTATGTTTATGAATTGGATGTTATATGTATTTTGTTCCATGAAATTTATGTTTATCTTTAGAAATGTTCAAGAAGATGCTTTTAGTCTTGAACTATAGAACTCTATATGATGACAAACATAAATCTCTAAAATGTTCACAAACTTGGTTATTAGCATGAAACATTAATATGTCATGATAAGTTTGTCATGTTAATTAAAGTACATTGTAGTTTCTATAAATATTGATAAATGCTTATCATTTAATAATATGAGTATATAAAATGTTTCATATATTGAACAAGCCTAATAGTTTTTTTTTGCAGAACCAACTTAAAAAAAGAAAAACACTATCAGGATCGGTTGTTTATAAACAACCGATCCTGATAGTTCACTAGGGTTCTTATTTTCATTTCACGCCTCTCATTTTCAACTTAGCGAAAATCAAACCTGACTCTCAACTCCTCCGTCTCTCTCTCTCTGTCTCATTCTCTCCCTCTTCTAGGGTTCTTATTTTCATTTTGCATCTCTCACTTTCAACTTTGCAAAAATCAAACCCACCTCTTAACTCGTTCGTCTCTCTCTCTTTGTCTCCGGCGTCTCTCAACTTAGCAATCTTTGTCTCTCTCTGTCTCGATCAAGTCAAAAAAAAGGCGAAGAAGACGAAAACTAACAAGGATGTGCCATCCATATATCACTTCCAAGTTCATGGAATGAGATGAATGATGATGTCCCGGCTTATGCACTTAAATTATACTTAAGGTACATAATATTTATTTCCTCAAATCTCTTATGTACATTTGAGCATCTTTTGTATTTTTAATTTACACTAATTTACACTAAATTTTTTTTTTTTCATTTGAGCAAGGTCTTTTGAGATTATTCCATCGACGGTGAAGAGGTACACTTTGAGGTATGCTAGCTAGGTTTTTCTTGTCTTCCAATTTAAATAATACATGCATCGAAGATGCACAAGCAAGCAATTAATGATATAAATATTTGTTCATATTTTGAAGTTTGCACTGGAGGAGACGATAAAAGAGGGAGTGCCATACATGTGGCTAAATTTTATTTTGCTATTGCACCAAATTTCTTCAACTATTGTACTTTTTTTTGTGTTTCATGAATTTTATTGTGTTCTTAATTGATTTTGAGCTCCAATAAATCAATGGTAAATAAAAAAAAAAATTATGTTGGTCAGCAAATATATATGGAAGCTGGCCAAATAAAATTTTTTTTTTTTTTAGATCCAATATAACATCAGGATCGGTTGTTTTAAACAACCGATCCTGATAGTTTTTTTTTTTTTTTTAAGTTGGTTCTGAAAAAAAAAAAAAAAAAAACTATTAGGATCGGTTGTTTCAAGACAACCGATCCTGATAGTGTTTTTTTTTTTTTTTTTTAAAGTTGGTTATGAAGGGAAAAAAACTATTAGGATCGGTTGTTTCAAAATAACCGATCCAGATAGTAACTATCAGGATCGGTTGTTTTGAAACAACCGATCCTGATAGTTACTATCTGGATCGGTTGTTTTGAAACAACCGATCCTGATAGTTACTATCTGGATCGGTTATTTATGAAACAACCGATCCTGATAGTTATCAGTATCGCCTTCATCAGGATCGGTTGTATTCCGATACTAATATGCGTATATAACCGATCCTGATTCCATATTTTCCACTAGTGATATATGTAGAGAGGGAATATTAATTATTTTGTTAGTTTCTTTTGATTAAAAATATGATTATTTTGTATGATTAATTTTTTAACCGAGATATGTTATTTTGTAATGACATAACAAGTTTAACTGAGAAAAATTATTTTGGCCACCATAATGATTGAATATGCAAATTATATACGTATTTGTATGTTATTTTTATTTTCTAATGAAAAAATAATTTAGTGAATAAAACGTTAGTGTTGTTGCAATATTTAAATTAGATATTCAAATTATATCCGAATTTATATTTGTATATGTTTAATGAGGAGGGTTCAAATACACTATAGTTTTGTGCTCTAATTATACTTCACATTCTAATCTCCATTTTCAAAGTCTGAACAGTCAATCCGAATCACTCAACATGATCTTCATAATAAAATAAAATCTGGTCTTCAAGCATAAATGATTATAAATTATTATGAAGATCATGTTGAGCAGTTCACATCAAATATTCATACTTTAAAAACTGAGATAAGAATGAAAGTATAATTAGAACACAAAACTATAGTGCTTTATGGTGCATTTGAACCCTCCTCATATTTAATATATATCCTATTCATATTCATATTCTTATTTTTACTTGTAGGGTTTAGGGTTTAGTCCGGTTTAGAGTGTTTAACCTTTAAATGGCTCAGGTTTTAGAATAAACACCATATTGTGCAATTATGAGTTCCTGAGTCAACTTAAACTCGTCAAGGGTTCCATTAACATCTTTCTGAACTTAATTTCTTCTAGTCTTACCTATATCTGAGGCAAAAAGAAAAGTGTATGCCTTTTGATCTAAACTAGCTAGCTAGGCTTAGCGTGGGAAACTGTGGGTCCGTGTTTGCACTTGTCTAACAATATATAGCTAGTACAATGAACCCAAAGTCAATTTAGGCCCCAAATAGTCTACTAACGCCTGTACTTCCCCTCTTGTCTACTTTTTCCACGACATCTCTCTATTGGTTATACACTTGTACCGGTAGTCTCATCTCATCTTGGTACGTACTAAACCGGACGACCAAGGCAGAGACCAAATTTTAAAAAAAATCTGTTTGCACATGTACAGATACTGGATATGGATAATTAGGGTGGAAAAAATCACACGATGGAACCGGCTCCGTTACGAAACGGCATGGTATGCGTGTTAGATGCGTATTGCGATTCGCGTGTTTCGAGCTGTGATCATCTTTTGAAACTTTGGTACGGCACGACATGTCACGTGAAAGATCTAATCACGGCATGGCTTTCATGGCACGACATGTAGTCACGCGAGTCACATAAAATTATGACTATTAGATATTGATTAAATGATGAATCTTTAATAAACTAACTTAAATTATGACTAAATGGTCACGCGAGGCATCTTTGGACACGGCGTGACTTACGTGGCGTAATCATCCCTTGATATTTTAGTCAAGGCACGGCATGTGAAAATTAACTTGGTCACGATACGACACAGCACAAGAACAAAATCACAGCATATTAGTAACAGCACGGCACGACACGGCATGTTTTTTCCACTATGAATAATTGTCCATATTCATATTTTTTTTCATCGTTTGTTTTAGAATTATAAATGTAAAGAGGGAATATTTTTTTATTAGATTCTTTTGATTAAAAATATAATTATTTTGGGTGATTAATTTTTTTAACGAGATATATTAGTTTATAATGACATAACAAGTTTGAGAAAAATTATTTTGACCACTATAATGATTGAATATACAAATTATATACGTATTTGTATGTTATTTTTATTTTCTAATGAAAAAATAATTTATTGAATTAAACTTTAGTGTTGTTGCAATATTTAAAATAGGTATTTGAATTATATTCGTATTTGTATCTGTATATGTTTAATGAGAAGGATTCAAGTGTATCATATAAGTGCATCATATATAGTTTTGTGCTTCAATTATGCTCTATATTTTAATCTCTATTTCAAAATTCGAACAGTTGATCTGAACCACTCAATATAATATTCATAATAAAACAGTGTTCTAAATAGCTAGCTATAGCAGCGCTATAGCTTTTTCGAACCATAAACGCTACGCTATGAGATAAAAGTGCGCTAACTCAGCTACGACCGCTATAGCTGTAATAGCTGACCACTATTACCACTATGTGTGACGCGCTATTGCTACCGCTATTCTACATGGATTTTTTTTTTTTACAATTTATATGGGCGTCTGTTCTTCTATTCCTATTTTTTTATTCTACATGATCTTCTACGATAAGTATGCTAAACCAAACTATATGCTTTTGTTTTTATTTGTACATGATTTATTCTCTCATTCTATATCGAGAAATATTCAAATATTAATTATTCCTTTTGATTGCTCTTCGTATAGTATCCATTTGTAAAAGTATTATCATTCGTTTCAATTGAAAGCTGATTTTGATTATTAGTATTATTATAATATATAAAATATTTAAATATGTATACTGACTTCATTTACCTAATAAAATTAATTATTCTTTGTCTATTATAATATGTAATACTATGAAATATGAACTATTAAATAATATTACTTTTTAGATCTTTTTTTCCTTCTTATTTGCGTAATTGATAAAAAGTATAGACTTAGATTAGTTGTGATTTAGTTGTTATCTCAATTCTCCTATTGATTATGTTGATAATTAGTAGAAATATAGAATATAAAATTTGAAAAGGAAAAAATACTATGTATGATAGCTTTCGTTATAGCTACGTTATTCGCAATAGTTTTTTTTTTGTCTCCCCGCTACGCCGCTATAATCGCTATTTAGAACCTTGTAATAAAATATGCTTAGAGATCAAATTTTATATTTTTTTTAGAAATGTACAAAATTATTATTTTCAGAAGATTCTGAACCATCCAAAAAAAATATTTTGTGCTATCTAAAAAATTAGTAAAAAGTTCCAAAAAATATATATAATCTGATCTTCAAGCATAAATTATTATAAAATATTATGAAGATCATATTGAGCGGTTCAGATTGAATATTCAGACTTTAAAAACTGAGATAAGAATGTAAAGTATAATTAGAACCCTCCTCGTGTTTAATATATATACTATCCATATTCTTATCTTTTTAATATCCGATATGTATCATATCTGATCAATATCTAATCTTTATATGTATCCATTAAATAATAAAAAATACGGATATAGTTTTACCACGCTATCCGATCTGTATCCGATCCATTATTTGCATCCCAATCCAGCAAGTTTGTATGATAAACAAGTTCAAATAAGTTGAGGTTCATGCTTTGTATGGGATATAGTACAGTCAAATATAACTAATGATAATTAAAAAAAAATGGATGGAAATGTATGATAATAAATTAACATAAAACTCTCGACAAATAAATATACAAGTAATGATAATTGAAAGCATATAGCTTCTATATTCAATTGACAATTATTCTATAAGTAAATAAATAGAAAAAGCTTTCGGTTGAATTAATGAAAACAATCATATGTAAGGTGATTTTTCAAAGAAAAAAAAATCATTTAATAGAAGTTGCATTGGAGGAATGATATTTCTATAAAAAACAAATTAATCCAAAGATAATGCTGTTGAATTGTTTTAATTAATTTACATTTATTGACGATGCTTTATTGATCCTTTGCTAAATGAAATTGTTATACGATGTTACTATATTCTTCCAACTAAGATTTTATCAAACAAAATTAAATAGTGTGACGATATCAATTTTCTACTTCTATGTAGAATAGCATTTATTATTCAACTACTATTCTGATCGAATAGCACTTTTCTGATATTATTCCTTGATAAGTTAAGCCAGTTCTATGTTTTTATTTATGTTACCACTTAACCTTGCATGGAAAAAAGAAGTGTCAGGTACGTAAGAGATGACATATCAATATGAAGCTTTATATTATTCCAAAATCCTTACTAATAAGATAACAAAAGTCTAACTAATATCCGCATCATCAAATAATTAAGATATGGATAAAATTATCAGATAAATGGTACATTCACAGCCTCTTCTTTTGGTATTTGTCAGCCTCTTTGTCTTATATAATTTTCAGATGAGTTCCAGCTTACAAATCTTATGCTGGGTATCTTTGTTGCAACCATGCACAATTCTCCTGTCAAATGCACAATCCAAATGTTTTTTTTTTTTGAATAAAATCGATCGGAAGTCAATCCATCCCATAATTTATTATTTTGTAAAACTTTCTCAATTGAATTTCAAACCTTCATGCAAATGTTTAATCGGTTTATTTGTAGGGTTTAGGGTTTAGAGTGTTTAACCTTTGAAAATGACTCAGGTTTTAGAATAAACACCATATTGTGCAATTATGAGTTCCTGAGTCAACTTAAACTCGTCAAGGGATCCATTAACATCGATCTTTCTGAATTTCTTTCTTCTAGCTAGTCTTACCTATATCTAAGGCAAAAAGAAAAAGTGTTTGCCTTTGACCTAAACTAGGTTTTAGCGTGGGAAACTGTGGGTCCGTGTTTGCACTAGTCTAACAATAGTACAAAGAACACCAAAGTCAATTTAGGCCCCAAATAGTCTCGTAGCACCTGTACTTTCCCTCCTGTTTACTTTTTCCACTTGACATCTCTCTATTGGTTATACACTTATATCTCATCTCATCTTGGTACTAAACTAAACCTGACGACCAAGGCAGAGACCAAATTAAAATCTGGGCCCGGTTCCAGACAGCGTGTAAAGTTACTGAATTAGATTAGGCAATTGATATTATCTTATCTCCTGAGTCACGCATTTAATGTTGTTATACACTTTTGCGCACTAGGGTCAAAGATGTTGTTATCTATTTTTTTTTTTGAACCTACATGATAGCAAGACTCTTTCAATTAGTTAACAAAGATTTGTTTCCTGGTTCTTGGATTATTAATATCTTTCCTTTTCTTGAGCTGTGATTATAATATCCTGTGAGTTGGTTGGAGTTAGTTATTAATATCTTGAATCTTGATAACAATCTCTGCAGTTTTATTTTCACAATAAATTTCTCACAAACTGCCAAAAAAATTATGAGAGGACCGCTTAATCATTAGTAAGTGTTTAGTAAACTGTTAGTATTTAACTTGAAGCATCAAAGTATTTATCTTAAATTTTCAAAGTATTAATTCCTCTACAATGATCTTTATTTATGAAAGAATAAATCAATCAATTAGTTGTCTCTGCACAAAATTTCTTATTTTTTCGAATCGTCCCCGCATAACTGAGGACCATTAAATAAACAATCCCCTCATAAATACTTGTCCGTTATCATCGCACAATTTTTTTTTGAATTGTCCTCACATAACTAGGGACCATTAAATAAATAACCCTCTCACCCAATAATAAATACTTCTCAGACATAATGATAAATACTTTATGTTACATGGATAAATATTTTTCAGATATAATTGCAACTTTCAGTAAAACATCAATGATAAATACTTTATGTTACATTGATAAATACTTTATATTACATGGATAAATACTTCTCAGACATAATTGTAACTTTCAGTAAAACATTAATGATAAATACTTTAAGTTACATGGATAAATACTTTATATTACATGGATAAATATTTCTCAGACATAATTGTAATTTTTAGTAAAACATATGTATGTCAAAGATAATGATAAATACTTCTTAGAGTCAATGATAAATACTTTCTTGAACTTTGTTCTTGAACTTATTAATAAGTAATGTTTAATCAAATCAAAGTATTATCATGTCAGAGACAATGATAAATACTTCTCAGACATTGTGATAAATACTTGTCAACAATAATGATAAATACTTTCTTGAACATCAATAAACAGATAAACATTTATTAGCAAGGATTGTTATTAAAGGAAAGTATAATTAGTACGGGAATTGTTATTAGAGGTGTTACGGTATAGTGCATGCCAGAAGGTACAATTAAAAAAAATTACTGAGCATTATATACGACCTTACCATAACATGCAATCATTCACACACAGTTTATGATCATATCACACACATGATCTAGCAGAGTGTAATAAATCATATATTGTCCTCTCGCGAGGTGACGGGCTTGGGTGCCACAAGCTGCATCTTCGTGATCTACTCGCTCCTTCTCATCTTTCCAAAGTAGGGAAGTCGAGTGGGTGTACACTAGGAGTTAGTCGAATAACCAGCTCGCTTGACTGCCAAATCAACGCGCCAGCCCCAATCAATATCATGCGCGGCCTGATTGATCTCCAACAACAGGTTTGGATAGATCACCAACACTGATTGCCAAATCAAACACACCCTATGGATTTGATTCTCAATCCTTGCACAAGATCAACCAATGGATCTTGCTGAAGGATTTCATGATGCGAATCGAATAAAATAAAAAAAAATTTAATCCGATAGCATCTAAGATCGTTCTATTATAGCTAATTTATCCATGTCGTAATCATATACATATTCCTACAAGAGGGAATTTTATATCATACCTATGATCTTTAACGTAGCTTGATTCCTCTGAGGTTCACCTTGAATCCGAAACAAGAACGGTGTCGAATTCGTGCTAGCGAACTCTCTTCCGCATCTAGCTTTTCACCCGTCTATTAATCGATTGTATAATCAATCGATATATATTTTAGCAAAAATGTTTTGGAGGAAAAAATCTAAACTCACTTGAGAGAGAGAAAAGCCATACCTGATGTATATATTTAGTTCTATTATTTACAGCTATTAAAAACATAATTAGATTCTTTAAATTCGTATTAAAACATGAACAGAATTCGAAAACAGCACATCAACTTCTGACCTTTCGTTACTAAAACTATCACAACTTTCTGTAGGGAATTCCAAACGACTTGAAACTTTCACCGTTGGATTCTACATTCGAAGGGCTACAGAAATCATAGATCATACGCCCAGATTGGTTAATGTTTGCCCCTTCAAATGCTCATTCAAAGTTGCCTTAAAATCTGTCCATTTTGTAATCCGAATTTAATGGTCATAATCAATATTTGTTTGGGCTTATTCTCTTCTCAATTTGCTAAAATATGTTTTGGGCTTGGGCTTGGGCTTGAAATATATATTTCATAATATTCACATATTATGATATGTGCAACGAATATTATTCTCATAATATGCACATTACAATATATATATTTATTTTCCTGCTAGTCAGCCACATCATGTGACATAATATTTATTTCTTGTTTCCCGTTCAGTTGGTGTGACCTATATTGAGGATCTATATTATGTTGGCAATGAAATAAAATATTTAATTTCATAAACTGTAAGCGGTATTCTAGCTATACATTACAGCTACCCAAATAACATAGACGTTTAGTAATCCTTTTACGAAACGCGATCCTTACAGTAATGTAACATTTGTCATTACTTGTGTCCATTTCTTACCTTATGGTATTTTGATTAATATACAAAGTAGGACTGTGTCATCTTTGTATTATAATCATTTCTTGATCTCTATTAAGCAAATTATAAAATTATAACTGCACTTCAGTTATATTGGATCCATTTATAATTCTACTTTACCAAGGGGCCCAAAATATCATTTCTCATTATTAATGAGTGGCAATGATGCTATTGACATATATCATTTTCCCGCACAAGTTACATATAAAGAACTATTATTTTTATCACCACTTCTTGCAAGTAGCTTTTAATAATAATTACGTTGTACATTCCTCATGTGAAAACAATATATGTCTCAATCTTGAAATCAGAGACACGATGAAAACATTAATGACACTAACACAATCCATATAATGTTTCATCTATTAGGTCTGTTCAATATATGAAGCATTTCATATATTCGTGTTATTAAATGATAATCTTTTATCAACGTTTGCAGAACTACAACGTACTTTTAATCAACACGACAGTCTTATATGTCATATTAGTGTTCCTGCTAATATGCAAGACTTGTGAACATTTTAATGTTGTATATTTATTTACTTAAAGTCCTGCAGTTCAAGACCAAGTGCATCTTCTTGAACAATTCTAAATATAAATATAAAACTCATGGAACAAAATGTAAATCACATTCAATTCATAAATATAACATATATAAAAGATAATCAACAAATGATAACTTTTAGAACACAAATCTAACACGACTCCATAAATCAAGCAAGAAAGAAAAGGAAAAAAAAGGAGAGATCAAAAATCCAAATCAAGAACAAGAAGTACAAACCTCAACCGATCGATCTAGATCTCAACAAGTAGATCAAGATCAAGAATCACGATCGAATCACAAATCTGATCGGATCAAGAAGAGGAGATGGTCGGCCCTAGGTAGAGCTCGGCTTAGAGAAACGGCGGCTGGATCTAGCACTAGGTGGATCGTCCTAGAGGAGGGATGGTGCAACCGGCGGCTAGGAAGCGGCGGCCAAGGAGGCTCGGATCGGCCAAGAGAAGATGGCGAGCGGCAAGTCGAGGCGGGTTCGACTTAGGTGGAGGTGCGGATCTCGAGGACGACTCGAGTTTGGGTGGCGGACTGGCAGTGACGGCTGGCGAGTGGTGGTGCGGCTCGGCTAAAGGGAAGAAAAAAAGAGAGGTGGCGGTCTCTACTTGGATCGTGCCTCTCTCACTTGCTCCTTAGCTCGATTTGATCAATAGAAGAGAAAGAGAAGAAGGGAGAAGTTTCTAGATTGATCTTGCCAAATGAATTGCTTAATTAGAAATGGAGGGATACCTCTTCTTAAATAGAGTTTATCAATTATACAAATGCCCTTCAAAATATCTCATCTCATGTTGAATCAATAAGGCTCATTTGGTAATTTCATTAATTAATGGTCCATTGGACCATCGGTCTATTTAAGAATATATCAATTCATTGCTTTCTTTGCAAGCTACTTCATTCCTCTCATGTGTTTGACTAGTCAAACACATGACACCTCACCCTTGGTCAAAAATGTGTTTGACCTATTTTTTACTTTGGTAAACTTTCTTATATTTTCACTTAAATGATCATAACTTTTGAACCGTAAGTCCAAATCGCGCATACCATATATCCACGTACTCGTCTCTCAATTCTCTATCTCACAGTACAACTTAATTGCACTAAATAGTAGAATTGGTAATCTCTATTATATGTTTACTCCAATTAAACATATATCCTCATTCAGTTGAATCAAATCATTGTACCAGCAGGTGTACAAACGTGATTCGACTAATTCCTCATCATATTAAATCATCTAGTGCACAAACACTTGTACAGTTAGATTTAATCAAGCCTCTTATTACTTCTTAATATGTGTAATGGCATTCAATACTTATTCATCAGACGGTATGAAAAATATTCTTGTGATATGATGTGCAACAAGTAGTTGTGCATCAACGGCATCATAAACTCGTATGATGAAACGACTAGAGCCCTTGGAGGAGTGACCCACTTGGATCTGTATCATATTGGCAATGAGCATCCGGTCTCATTGATCAGGGTTAGCATCTAGCAACACGCATTGACTACCCAAATGTACAAACGATATGTAACCAAACAGTATCGTTGATCCAATATAGACAGTGCATAACACTGCTTGTGTCGTATCCAATATCACATGATATCTCTAGATAAGTTCAGGATAGTATTGTGTCATCCTGCATACTCATCTATTCTATTTCTTGATCTGCGAATCATCATATACTTGTGATCAGCCAGTATCACAATGCATGCTGTATAATCTGATCCTATCAAGCGGCCTAATAGATATCATCACTCATACACATTCTTCCTGATGTGTATGAGGGATATTTCATTCTTGATTTCACGTGCTTCATTCCACGAGTCTATACCTGCCGAGAAGACACCGTTATGGCCCCTTTTTACAAAAAGTGTTAGGTGCCAACTACAAGCTTGTATTTCTCGAGTATGAAGTCACTGAATATCGCAGGCTTGAGATCTGACACTATGCAAACCATCAATGACACAAAACACAGAATCCATCTGATGTTTGAATATGGTCGCATCCGATGCCATATAAACTCTTATATGCATCCACAGGATATTATAGTGAAAAATCGTTCACTCTGTTAATTCCCATGTTAATCTCGTGCAACTAGTGTCCCTTACTAATTGCTTGGATTAGGAATATTTAGAGGATACCACTTTAGTCTCAGCAAGTGAACTAAATGGTGTCACACTCTAGGAATAAGCTGAATTGCTTCAGCCATCATATGAATCCAAACTATAGAGTCAAAACCATTTGCTCTAGGACACTAACTCTATCAAGATGACAGTATAATTAATGCAGAGATTGTTATTAAATGATAGTATAATTTAATGCGGAGATAAATGAAAATTATGAGCAGAATAATTGAGGGATTAATGAAAGTTAAGAAAAAAAAAATAAGAGAGAGAGAGTGTGAGGATAAATGAGGGACAAGGGTGAGGGAAATAGAGATTGGCGCTAGATGAAGGCACTTTAATTGCAGATTTGCAGAGAATATGATGTTTCTTGGTAGCAGCCATCTAGTGGGTTGCAAAAATCTGACCCGGGCCGTCCGTACCCGTGCCCGAGCCCGGGTATAGGTCAGGTAAACGGGTACACGGATACGGGCATAAAATGGGTAGGGTAAGCCCTTTCGGGAAAAAATTCGACCATACTCGGACCAGATTACCCGTACCCGTATACCATAGTGCCCGTGAACCAATGTACTCGTACACCCGTACCCGTGCCCCGTACACCCGTACCCGTGCCCGTACACCCGTACCCGTGCCCGTACACCCGTGCCCGTGCCCCGTACACCCGTACCCGTGCCCGTACACTCGTGCCCGTACCCGTTTTTTTTTAATTTCAAAATTTTCAAATCCCCCCCTTTTTTTTATTCTGTTTTTTAGTTTCTGTTTTATAATTTTTGTTTTTTAAATTTTGTTTTTAATTTCTATTTTTTTAATTTCTATTTTTTAAATTCTGTTTTTTTTTAAATTATGTTTTTTAATTTATTTTTTTAAAATTATGTTTTTAAAATTATGTTTTTAAAATTATGTTTTTAAATTTCTGTTTTTTAAATTCTGTTTTTAAAATTTTATTTTTTAATTTCTGTTTTTTAAATTCTATTTATTAATTTATTGTTTTAAAGTTTCTGATTTAATTATATTTTTGATTTATATTTTATTTAACCTATTAAAAATAAATGAACGTTTAGAAAATATATTATCAATTTAAAATGAACGTTTAGAAAATATATTATCAATTTAAAATGAACGTTTAGAAAATATATTATCAATTTAAAATGTAAACTAAAAATTTCGAGATATAAATAAATTATGAAACTATATAATTAGAATGAGAATTTGAAAATAAAATAAAATGACTCGTGTAAAGAAATAAATAAATACATTTGTACTTAGCCGAATAAATATACATGTAAAGAAATAAAATAAAGTTCCTGTGACTGCACATGTGTGTGTATATGTATATCCAAGGAAATGACCATTTTTTATTAATACCCTTAAAAAGAATATAATTTTAAAAATGACCCCCACATTATCCCATGTATATATGTATATCCAAGGAAACAACCATTTTTTATTAATACCCTAAAAAAAAAAATATAATTTTAAAAATGACCCCCGCATTAGCCCATGCGACGCATGATGCAGCGCATGCGATGGCATTTGCGATTGAGATCACATCTAACGGTTCATATCGACTTTTTGGATTTTGAAAACAAAAAAATGACTTATAAGCATGTATCCTCATATACTTATGTAAGTAGAGTAGCCAACCTCTATATTATATATACATATACGTATATGGTTCAGATCGACTTATAAGCATCTAACGGTTCAGAACGACTTTTAAAGTAATTGATTTAAGTAACATTGTTTTAAAATAATTAGTAATTTTGATTTATATTTAAACTAATTGATTTAAGCAACATTGTTTTAAAATAATTAGTAATTATTTTTGTGAAGTAGTTAGATTTGTTTTGAATAAGTTAGATTTTATTTTTGAAATTCGAAATTATTTTTAATTGGTTAAAAAAATGTGTTATAATTATTTTTGTGAATATGTGAAGTAATTTCTGTTTTTAAATTTATTTTTTCAATTGTATGTTAGAATTATTTTGAAAAGGTTAAATAAATATGTTATATATATTATCAATTTAAAACGTAAACTAAAAATTTCTAGATATAAATAAATTATAAAACTATATAATTAGAATGAGAATTTGAAAATAAAATAAAATAACTCGTGTAATGAAATAAATAAATACATTTCTAAATAAATATACAAATTTTCGCATGAATAATTTTTATATATAAGTTACAAATTTTATTTATTTATATACACTATTTGATATTGAACTATTCTGATTTTAAAAGTCGAATTATAAATACGTAATGATATTCATACAACACCATAAAAAAATAACATAAAAAAAAACAGAAAAAAAAATAGAGAAAAAAAAAACAGAGAAAAAAAAACAGAGAAAAAAAAAATCGGACCGGACCGCCCTACCTATCAAGGGTACCACGGGCACGGATATAAGACGGACAGGACACGGGTTTTAAAAAAAATACTCGTGATACCGGCCCGTATTACCCGTATACCCGTGATACCCGTACCTGTACCCGACCCCGGGTATACTCGGACCGCCTGGTCCGTACCCGTTAGCAATACACTACAGCCATCTGCAAGGGGTGTGTGTCCCCTCAACTATTGGGGAAATAAATCTGCTGTGATTCTAAAGGGATCACAGGATTCTATAATTTCAAATTTAGTATTTTATTTTTTAAAATGTACAAATTTTAACGATACTTATTTTTTATGTACGAATTTTTAGACAGATAAATAAATAAATTTGAAATAACAGGATCATGCGATTCCTTTAGAATCACAGCAGATTTATTTCCCATCTATTGGAGGGGTGCAATAATAAACATATAGTCCGGATTAATTCCAACTTGACTAAATTCTATCCGGTACCTATGGAAATGATAAGAGATCCGTTTCCAGATTCCAGTCGGGTTAAAAGAACGATCCGAATCTATTTATTGCACTGGAATTCCATCCGCAGGCTGAGATATTCTCTGGTCTGGTGTACCACATTTTGGTAGAATAAGCTCCCAATCGAGTCACAATAATTTCAATACTTATTTGGATTATAGGATCTTCTTTAAGATTTGTGCCAGGTTAAAAAAAGACAATACATGTCGCATTCTACACGGTAGAATACTACACTGAATGTCTGAATTTGAACTCCATGCAGACTACCATGTTGACAGGTACAAACAGTACTATATTTCCGAGGGAGGATTGAAGAAGAATAAAAGGAGGTCATTTGAGTCACTTCTTTTTTTTTTTTGAATTTATGTATACTTTTCTATATAATTTAAGAGTAAAATGTCTGGGTACTATAAATATACCCTTATTTTCAGTATCAAAAGTTCATATAATATAATTGACCCTTAATGTTTGTATAACCTTCATAGTTCAAAATTTTAATTAGTTCCTATACTACACATGACTGGATTGAAGCATTGGTTAAGTCAGTCTAGAACCAAACGGTACACTTAAAAATAATCATGAAGCGTTCATTTATTTCAATACCAAAAAAAAAGATACTAGCGATAGAATTTTTTTACTAAAATCATAGAGTTTATACACGCAAAAAAAAAAAAAAATCCTTGGCTTTAAATTCTGGATGTTCTTCATAAAAAACACATGGTTTAGCATTCCATCAAACTAAATCACAAGTAGCTCGACATAATAAAACACAAATATGCACAACTAAGCATGTATAGTTTAAACGCTGCCAAACATAACATCATAAATTAACATGCCTCGAAATTCAACAAATATGCACACCGTCATAACACTCGAATCAAACTAGAAGCTAACTAAAATTTCACGTGAGCAAACTTTCTATCTAACATCTAAGATGGCTTATCTTGTGGGTACGTCCCCTGACGTTGCTTGTTATACACCCTATGGCGCCTTTCCCTTGCATAAACCACCCAAAATACAAGGGACAGCATAACAGCAGCAGAGACCATGACTAACCCGATATAGACCCATTTACTGTACTTATTCAATCCGGGGCAATTGTTGGAGTGAATAGAGGTAAAGGTGTCACGAACAAAGGTACAATCTTCTAGCTGGTTCAGGAAGGGTCCATACTGGTACAGACCTTCACTTATATTGACAGCAGCAACCATTTGGTTGTAGATTTTAGGAGTGACTCGGCCCCTGGTGCTGCATATTTCTCGCCCAGATACAACTTTAGTTTCACACTCATACCCCTTCCATACCTGAAAATTAATCTTGATTTTTAGCTTGTACCATTAACTGCAATGCTGCTATTTCTACTGGCATTACTAATAATATTATTTTAATTTGTAAGTTAACAAAATCTAATGAAACGTCTAGTAGTGTTACTAGTAGCAGCATCTGGCCAGTAATGGACATAAAATGCAATGCTCAAGTGTAGGTTTTTTTGCATTAATTGTAAGTTTGCATGGTCTATTTGGGTTGTAAGACCACACCTTTTGATAAAGGTCTTTTACTGTATATGACTGTATTAAGTGCAAATATTAATATAGGAATGTCGTGGAGCTTATTTATGACTTGTGCAATGGAACTTTTGAAGAGTTTATTTTTACAATTTACAAGAGCTTCATATTAGTATACCTGTGTTGCATTACTTAAGTCGACCTCTCCAGCACTGCAACTACGGTTAGAGAGATCAGCATTGTAGGGATTGCAAAGCAGTGGCATCAACGGCCCTGATTGATTAAAGTACAATGGAGTTGGGTTTGCTGGTATGTTTAGATTTGACACATTTGAAATGACCTGGTTGACTAGGTTGACCAACTGAGATGTGACCTCACGGCCTTTATAGAAGGAGTCATTTGCGGTTGCCACATCAACACATGGCAAAATGTCGTCTAGGGCTGTGTGCAAGTGAGGATGTGTAGCCCAATCATCCATGGCGACACATGTGTCTTCCACCACACTAAGACATGTAAACATACAAATGTCTGAATTTAACTTGCATTAAGCATTTTTGTTCTCAATTACATATCAGTAATAAAATGCATTAGATGAATACTGGCCATTTTCTCATATCTGCAGCTAATACCAAATATTTTTTTGGGAAATTAATGTTACACTAATTGTTTCATTAGGACGAACCAAGCTAATAGCTGCTTATTTTCTAAAATTTGTTGGACCATGTAGCCTTAATGCCCAATACCTTTGGGCTTTGACTTAATTTGGGCTCAAATGTCCAAATACTAAATGAAACGGAAATTCAATATGCTTCTTGGGTGTCATCTGAGTTTTAACAATGCTCCAAACAGGTTTTAGTGCAGCTTGCAAAACATGAGAAATTCTGCCATTTTTTATTAAATTGTACCTAATAGATCAGCATGCGTTTCATACAAAGTATAAACACTATTGATAAAATATCATCTTGATAAAATTAAGAGGCGATTATATTTTTGAGAAAATAAAAACCAGAATTAACCAGAGCTGGAACCATAAATCCTACTTACTTGTGTAGAAGAAGAAATATGCCACAAAGTATAAATGTCCCGGTCACAAGAATCCATCCAACAACAACCAGACTACAAAGTTTGACGTAGGGAGAAAATAATTAATATCTATGCTCACAACCAATTCACTGGTAGATAATTAAGAGAAAACAGGGCTGACACTTACATTGAGACAACGAACTGCCACCCAAAAATCGAAAAACCTAGAATATAAAAGAAACGATATTTAGATTCTTATATGAAGGACAATAATGGTAGTTATATACCTTATATGAACGTCAGCACTTACAGAATCCAACAAATGCTAGAAAAAGCATGACTGCCGCAATAACGATCAATGCCAATCTCCTGAAAAATAAGGGGAAATGAAACCCAAGGGGCTTGAGCAGTAAATTAAACACTCTTCAGTTCACTGAAATAATAAAGGTCCTTTGTAATTTATCCAATAATCTACACCTCTTGCAAATAATACCAATCTTCTTTTTTTTGTATTTACACAATGTAATTAAGAGCAAAAGTTAAGTCAAGCAATTGGGTAGTACATCGACGTTGAATTTTTTTTTGTCACACATCCTCAACCAAATAAACGTTACTAGTTTCTAGTTATATAACCCTAGTAACCAACTTTTAGATCTACCAGGCTTTATTTAGTCAACTCAGGATCCAGAGCTAAAAACGGGTGAAAATTTTGACAGAGCAGTTTCTAATTCTTGCAGCGCATGGACAATAGAGTCAAAACAGCACTGCATATGACTCGTGCACTGCATGAATAAAAAACTGCTTTGTTAAAATGTTTACTCCTAAAAACCCACTAGAGTTGGGAGCAAAGTTGTGGCAATGTAAATACACTCCATAAGATAAACGTTGCATGTATTACAAAGAGACCAACAAAAAAAGAAATTTGAAAACATACACATCATTGAGGACTTTCTTGATTTTTCTGGAATTATCAAGCGTACGACTCTCGAGGTTGCTGGCTGATGAGTTCAATTTTGTCTGAGCTGTATCAATCTGGTTCATGACATCTGATGGAAGAATAACCTGATCGACATCGACTTTCTTGGCTGCCGCGAGGCTGTCAGAGAAGTTTCTCAAATTTTCCACTGTGTAGTTGGACTGGCTCACCACATAATCTAGAGTAGTTGTGGTGCTTTGATGGAATTTTCCCTGGCCGGTGTACAGCACCACACATCCAATTCTGATAGCAATGGAAATGTTAATTATGCTTGAATAGTGATCTAAGGGAAATGATCATTATTATCAGGAATTCAGTGATTTATTAACCTTGATTTTTTTCAATAGTATTTTGAACTAACTAATATTTAGCTACTCTTAGTTCACATTTAAATTCATGAAATAAGGAGAAAGGCTCAATTACTTCAAAACAAAATTAGGGTATTAGAACAAATTTTGGTCCAAGATAAGTGTTACAAGACAAAAACTGGAATCAATGGGGCAAATTAGTATAGAAAAAGGGAATAAATGTGTTGACAATTAAATATGTCCAGGAAAAGTAAAAATTAGTGCCAATTTGGAAGTGATATTTGTATTAACATAAAACATATATACCAGAATTGGGCTGGTGATGCACTTATTAAAACCCAATAATTGTTTTTGTAATTAAATTATTTTACACTTTTAGATTTGATCTTTTACTTTTGTTGAGATCTCTGTTCATCTTTTAACAATTAGAGACATTTTAAGAATTCTGCATCACTATTGGTGTTGTGTGAAACATATCAAATTAAAAAGCATTTTAAAAACTTTAAAACAAAGAATAATATACTGTAGTAATTGTCTAGTATAGTAATTCATGTTAAAGAATCAGTTCCAAACATTATTTAGGGAAAATGTCTTCAACCCTTATAATAGTTCGAAATATCATGTACACACCCCTCTAAAACTAAAGTTCTTTCATGCCCTTACAAGATGGAATATCACTTGTGACCCTTCTTTCTTATTTTCTTAAAAGGATTTCCAAACTACTTCTTATCTCCCCCATTTTGAGAAAAATAATGAGGGAGGGAGCAGGAGCAGTTTTAACCATTAATGAGGAAAACCATGGATTATATTTTAAAGGGGTATACATTTTATTTTCAATTATATTCTTGTTGTTGGGCAAGAATAAGGTAAATGGTTTAGTTGGCTCTAAGAGTTATATTATTCTACAATGACGAACTGACTATAATAGTCAAGATGTCAGTGAGCTATCAAGCTGAAAAACAGCTAGTAGCATTAAAAAATAAAAAAATTTAGTCATGTTTACTGACTCAACTAAGCCCCCTTTGGGTTAACCACAAACCAAATCTAACCAATTTTCTATGATTAAGAGACATAATTAGATTGAAGAGAAATATTTACATGGCGGCAAGAGTGAATAGCACGAGAAGGATCAAGGAGAGTGCATAAGCTATGCGGGAATAGGAATAACTCCTACGGGGGCAACAGCAATGGCATATACAGATCATAAATAATGACAACCCAAATCCCAAGAACCATGCAAGTGCAATCGCAAACAGTGGAGCTGCAGTAAATCCCACTGACTGTATAAAAGAAATCAAGAAAAGAAAACAGGAAATTCAATGAAGTCATATAATAGGTCAGGTAATATGATTTAGTATATAGCATTGTGTATAAATAGGTAGGATTTAGGTGGGTTTTGTCCCAACCGGTTGTAATTTGAAAGAATTTTACAATTTGTTTCTCTCAAAATTAGGTGGGTTTTGCCTCACAAAATTAATGGTTGAGAACTTACAGCCCAGTAATGCTTATCACTAATATTCCAACCGCCATTATATTTCTTATATCCATCAAGAGGGTCTCTCCTGTGAGTCCTTTGCTCAGCAAGTACAAAAGAGCTGTTTTCTACAGGTACATCACCGACTGTCGGCGTTTCAGCAACTGATCTTCTCCAGTTCACCAACCCACCAAAAACCTTCTCCCCTTCAGAATTAGAACCAACAATGTCATTTTCACATACCGAAAAATCTAGACAAGGTTTGGGGCTTTAAGCAAAAGGGTATGGGCAAATTTTAGTCCATTTGAAATTAGAACCAAATCCCACGTAAATTTCAAGAAATAAACGGATACTTGCTGCAAAGCTCCTAGAGGTAACTCAAGCAAATTAAAACTAAACCATAAGAGTATTTGAGGAACCTGACTGAAATTTCTCCTGCGGCTCGAGAGAAACATGCGACAGAATTACTGGAGGAGCTATGAGGAGAAGAAACGAACATAGCGTCAGTGAAAGAGGCAATGCCATTTTCTTGAAAACCCTCTCTCTCTCTCTCTCTCTCTCTCTCTAAGAGATTTGATTAATCGTGTAATGGTGGTGTATCTCTTTACTAACTCTAAACAGAAGCGAAGTAACAAAACAGGTAGGGTGGTAGACTGGTAGTGAGCGAGTTCAATGCAATGCAGTACCTTACTGTGAACAATGAGATATGTACGGTCCGTTTTATTCTGGCACGACTCTTAAAGCGATAGACACCGAAATGATTTGTGAGTCAGGCAGTCGGCTGGGAAGTTATTTTTGAAAGTACCGCAGGGATAATGTATACAGTACTTCTTCAATTTGGGTCGCAGCGTCCCTTACCCCAATAATATCCTGGATTTGTTGTTGTTGTCTTGTTGAGAAAATGGACACTAATACCCTCACGATTTTATTTTTATTTTTTTAATAGGTGACCATAACTTGTAGACTGTGGTTGCTTCTATCTGCCACGTACATAAAAAAAAAAAATCTACATTAATTTTATAAATGTGTCATGATCTTGTGAATTGCGAGTCATTAAATCAATTTTTTGCCTTTTGTATTATATTTGATTGTTAATAGAAAATCTGAAGATGATATTTTTATTTAATTTTGATTTTGATCTTATGCTGACCTACAGATTATGACAGATTTATGGCATGGTTTCCATAAACATTGAATGGGTCTACTAATACATCAAACAATCAACATTTCTTCTTTTTGTTAACTTTTACGAATTTTATGAAAATTATGCAGGAACTACAAGAGAAAGATCCCAAATTGTATTGTATCATGAACTTTTAATCTCTTCAAATTGTTTCTGAATTTCAAACTTATCATATACATCACTATGCATATGAATAAAGTAGTCTCTATTTTAAACTAGAAAGTAAAAATTTCCTTCATGAGAAACTAATTAATAATTGATCCAATAGAAAAGTAACAAGGATTCATCGATAACAAATTAATATGACAATTTTGATAACCGTAATTTGAAAATTCAACAATTAGAAATTAATTTACATGAAAAATGATTGAATTTGATGTAAGTTTTCACCTTTCTATTTTTAAAATTATTTTATTCGAATTGAAAAAAAATGTTAAATTTTTTAACTAGTTGTCAATAGATTTTGGCCCATAGAAATACATGAGAACAATATATTTTTTTTGCTAAATAATTAGAAAAATAAGTATGAATATCGAAACCAATAAAATTAAAAAATAATGATTCAAGTCAAATAATTAACACACATATTACAATGTTAAAGAAATCCTAAGAATAACAAAATTTGGATGCGCCGTTGGACTCTTAATTTAAGGAATTAATCAATCGTATTGAAGGGCATTTAGGTAAATTTGACTTGGGCAATAATGAAGTGTAATTAGGCTTAAATTAGTATGATTGATTAAGGACATGTGGAAGCTTGAAGCATCCACCGCCAATGAAAAAAGAGGAACCTTATGCATCTCCGGACCCATGAGTTCCAATTTAGAGTTGTCCATTATCATAAAGAAAGATAATGATGTGATTTTATTTACTGTGAAGATATTTATTCATGTATTATGGAAGACAAAATTAAGTGATCTTAAAGTGCATACTTTCAAAAAAGTCTTCTTTTTAGCACAAGGCATCAGAACCTCCTTTAGAAAAAAAATGTAAAAGCTAAAATGAACGCCATAAAATATGCTATATTTGCAAAAGCTATATATTCTTATACAAAAGCTCTATATTCTTATATAAATAAAAAAGCGTTTACCGCATTTCAAAGTTAAATCATGACCCATCAATATATCAATATGTTTTCATGTTTGCCAATGGTATTAATGTAGTGTCATATAATTGACTCGAGTAAGGTAATTTTTGTTATGTACATGACAAGATTTCAAGTCGGATAATTTTTGCGCAATATTAAAAAATAAAAGTAGTTTTGAATAGTTCTATAAAAAAACATGACAAAGAACATAACCAAATTTTCATTATTATTATTATTATTATTATTTTGGTAAAAGAAATTGGTAGGCCATAATCAATTTTTCGTCGGAGATGCCGCTGAAGAGAAATTATGGGACACGGTAGTAACCTCTCTTATCTTAGCACAACTAGCATTAAACAAAGTTTAAATTGTCAATTATGGAATGAATGAGTTATGGGGATTTGAACACCTGCTGGGGCCGCGTTGGCAGTGGGACCCATGTTTGTTGGGAGCCCGACGTTGCTTTATTCTGTCTACGCCTCTTTGGATTTTTCCAAGCAAAGGAGTGAATTGTGAAATGGTAAAGCTAGCTGCCAGCCTGCCACGCCTCCTTTGGGGCTAATAAATTAAATTCTGATATAAAGATAGAACTAGACCAAAACCCTAACATTTATTGGGCCTGTGATCAAAGTTTCTCGTACGGCCCATTAAGCAGTCTGGGCTGGAGGCCGAGGCTGCCTCAAAGCATGAATTGGAAACATTATGGGCTAGAACTCGGCCTTTTAAAAATAAGTTCACGAACTTTTCTTCTTGTACATTCAAATTTTCCAACGTCTAGAAAATTCATTGTAAATTCGATTAGTATTGGATCATTTTAGCACAGTGGATTGCATTATTTGTGTGCTTGGATGCTCCAATATGTTCTTAAATTCGACTAGTATTGGAACACTCTAGTACAATATAGTATAGATATCACATATTGCATTATCTCTATTTGATCCAATTCGAATGTTATGAATTGGTGCATTTAGGAGACACTGATCTTCCCATCAAAATCAGCCAGATACATTATTGTGTTTCTGATCACCTTATCTAAGGCTTGGTGATCAATACCAGCAGTGCATGCCATTCCAAAGAAAATAACATTTGTAGCTTTACACAAACTAACACCGTACATTCTCCTAATCTTAGATATGCAAGCAAGAATTAGGAAAGTACGAAACAGAATTCTTTTTCACAACCCGTAGATGATATAGGAGGGGGAAAAGGGCAACACGAGCACATGCAATTCTGGAAACTTCACTTAGAAATGCAATACTGGAACCTTCACTTAGAAATACAAGTTATTTGTTACCATGTAATAACATAGGAGGTCATATGTACTGTATATGCAATTGATCTGGTAACTGTAAGGACATATCTTGTTACCTTTGTAATTTATAATCTTTTATATGATAACATCACATTACTGCAATAGGTTCATTTTAAACTTAATTACAGAATGACAGTTTACTGGTTTGGGCATTCTCCTCTTCAGGACAATTTGTGCCAGTTTAAACAGTAGCATCTGGAAATTGAAATTTCTGAGGGCTGAATCCATCTTTCCCATATCACGACAAAAGTTGTAACAAATAGAAGAATTTCTGTGGGCCAGATTTGCGGTTTTACCGATCATGGGTCATGACAAACCATGCAAATATGGAAACATTAACACTTTAGCATCCACGGATCACCACCAAATCTTTTCATGTTTCACTTAATCTGTACCCTTCAACAAAATTGTCACAAGCGACAATGCTCGGTGAAATGGATAGATTTTAACGTTACATTTAGTATAATGAAAGTAATAACTTTAAGCCGTTCTTGTATCATGAACAATCATTGAAAGAAATTTCTCTCAATAAGTTGTCATTATATTATAACGCTCCTTTACTTACCCCGTACAACAATTCAATTCCATATTTTGCTTGTTATTAGTGCCAGAGCAAGCTAATGCATGGCCGTATTCTTCTGGAAATTCCCGTTCCTTAGACTAGATCTTTAAACAGATTCTGTTTCTTCCTCCTTAATTACAAGTTTGCAGATCAACCAAGGAATATATCTCAAGCCAACTATATCGATCCTTCTCCGTCCTTACATAGGGCAGAGCCTTGAAATCAACACCATCCGACAAAATTTCCGGAAATACCCTTCTCTTGCAATACAAATTGGTCTCCAATCAGCCTTTTAGCCGCTAGGAAAACTTTTGTGCTGAAGTGGTTGATCAATTATCACATCAGTCCCTTCAAAACAGTTCCCATTTCCTTACTGTACCATGGTGAATCCAGCGGCGGTGTGGTTCATTGACTCAGGTTGTGGCCACCATATGACCTGGAATCCTACTCTTTTTCAAAATTTAACACCAATTCCTTTTTCGCCAAATTTTCAAGCTGCAAATGGCTCCCCGCTTAGAGCGACTCACATAGGGGACATTGGATCTTTCTCAAATAAATTGTTTATTCCCAACACTTTTTTGGTACCTGATTTGAAATGTAATCTCCTCTCTGTGGGCCAGCTTTCCAACTATGGTGCAAGTTTTATATTCTCTTCTCTGGGTTGTATAATAGAAGACTCAACAGGGCATGTGGTTGGAAGAGGGCGCAAGGTCGGCAATCATTTCATTTTGGATGAACTACACATGTTTCGTCCTCAAGGTATGCATTAAACTTTACTGAATAATTACTAAATTGTTACTGATAATTACTTCATGATAATTTTCAAAAGCTCTTTGAGTGTATTTTGTTTATGTCATGGCATGGATTTCATAGTGATGTATTCATAGAAAAGGAACACCTCAAGTTTCTTCATGACATGGAAATTGAACCCGATCGACCTTTCGATATAATTTTACCAGATATTGTATTTCTAAATTATTAGAAGGAAGCAACTAAAAAAACTGTTGAATATTACAAATTGATTTTCTTGTATCGTCGTTCACAGGTATATGATCTGTGGGTTGATAATGTTTGGTGGTTTACGTTACTTCCATTTTTGTCGTTTTTTTAGTGGATCATAAAGTGAAAGTAAATTAAACGTGAATGAATTTAACTTTCGACCAGCCGAGAAAAGATACAGTGGTTATCGAAAAAATAAAGAACTTTATGGTATTTATATAATCCAAGCTAGGCTCTATGTCATATATGTTGTTGTATACAATTCATTTATGCATTCATTGCTTGTATTGTGGTGAATTTATAGAGCAATTAAGAATTTCTCTAGAACACCATAGAAGTTTTGCAGCAGTATAATACATGAATGAAGTTTAAAAATAAATAAAAAAACAAATGCATTGACAGTCTTGCCAAATTCATCGATCATCGTGTTATTTATTTTATTTTTTTTATAAAAAGATCATCATTCCAGCCCTCCTAAAATAATCGGTTCTCCTGATCTTTTCTTCTCATATTATCTACTCATCTATGGATCATTGTATCTGTCATGGAAGTTCTTGTATGGTATCAAGAACTACTCTAAAGGTTTTTTGTCAATGTATTTTTTGGGTTTTATTTCATCAAAGTTCTCCAGAGATAATCCATAGTCTTTTTTTTATTATTATATCCCTCTGATCTCTCTCTCTCTCTCTCTATATATATAAATACATGTGTGTGGGTGTGTCTATATGTAGAATATTTCCTGTTGCATTTTACTCTCTCAATAGTTAATGGGCTGTAGAAATGTTGCATGCATCACAACTGTATACATTCTTATTAGTTTTGGTAGAAAAATTGTTAGATTCTAACAATACTATCTTAGTTTTCTTATATAACTCTATATATAAACATATCTATTGCATAATTGATCCCTCCCCCCTTTCTCATAATTCTTCATATGTAAATTTGTTATTATTGGATGCTGACTTTCTGTTATATATGTTAATTATTGTTACTTGGCTATTGGTCTCTAATAACTAGCCATGGTAAACAAATTAGACCTAATACGTCATGACCTTAATTAATGTGTGTACTTATTCCATTTCTTTTGGGGCAGGAATGGGGAGGAGGCTGCAAATGGCCATGGCAAGTGAAACGAACCCCTCAAGCAAACGGGCACAGAGAAATGCTGCTTCGGATAGCATTTCACGACAGCTCGTGTCTGCTTCAAGTGAAGCAAACAATAGAAGAAGGTTGAAAAGGAGTACAACTGAGATAAGAAACATTGCAATTCAACCCCTTAAAGTGCCTCAATTGGAAACTACTCTCAGATGGATTAAAAGTGAACTCATGGATGATCGAGTGGAAATTTCCGATGATGATTCTTTTCTCATTGATCTCGAGGTTTATAAACATAATCTATGGAGCTTGGGGTATCAACATAATCTATGAAATAAGTTTTTAATCTTACCGTTGGGAAAAAATAAGGTTTTTTTTTTTAATATGAATAATCCGTGTGATAATACTTTATTCTATTTTCCTATATATGCACTGATGATCATCCTTCTTTAATCTTTCTCCTCTGTGTTTTTTTCCTTCTTGAGCAAAGACAACTGTGTTAAGTCTCCCAAATAAGAAATTGTAATGATTAAAGAATTCCTTTAATTAGACCATAAAAATAAATAAACCAATGAAATGAAATTACTAGATCATTACCTGCCAAGCAATAGCATTGGTCCAGTAATGTTTATCAACGCTGCTCCATTTTCCGAAGAATAAAAAAAGGGCGGTCCCGGTTCGAGGGGCATTAGACCAAATTCAGTCTGATTTCCGGTTGAAACTGTTCAATCGAAATTAAGATTTGTGTGTACGTAATCCTCACAGATTTTACAACTTTTTTTACACGAATCTCAATATTGATCGAACAACTAGGACAGAATATTAATTGGACCCAATTGATCTGATATTCATTGTACCGGTTTCGATTCCTCGTCCGAAATAGAGATTATGCAATCACTGATGAGGCCCAGGTTGTTCCTCACATGAAAAAACTGGGCCTTACTAAGAGAAACACCAATTAAATAAAATAATCAAGGGATACTATATTATGAACTTCCCAAAGAAAACACCCAAATAAATATGATTATTGGCATTAAAAATATTATATCAGATGGAACAGTCGGTCTAACATGAGATCCAGCCCAGCTAAGCTTGTTGATTTTCGGGCCAGATCAAAATCGGGCTAAAATTGTCATTCCTAAATAAATAAGAGAAACTTAATTTTTGTTGCGGAACATCCGAATATAACATAGTGGGATCGAAATCTCGTATTAATCGGTTTGTTTGAATACTATAAATTTATATAGTGGGGATTTAAATTTTAAAAATTATTCAATTTTAGGAAAAATAATTTTTGATACATTTTAATTATAATATTTTTATAGGGGTTAGCTGTAAAAAAGACAATAATTAAGAAGATATTGGATTTATTAATTGGTTCGTCCGTTATGGGAAACTCGAATCCATTACCTAATTCTTTATGAAGAGGTGCATTGTTTTTTATATAAACACTATCCTTCTGTCTCTTCTCTAACAGAAGAAAAACGTGTGAATAGTGACAGTCAATTAAAGAGAGAAAAGACAGAGAGCACCGAGAAGACTCTGTTAAGGCTTAAATGTTTTAGGTCATGAAAAACGCAGGGCTTCCGACTTCGACTTGTGATTCCTTATAGAACCAGTGATACTGTTATGCTCACAAGATCTGCTTCCGCATGAAGATTAACAGAGTAATTTGTAAGTTATATCCGTTAATTAACATTGGTATCAGAGCATTTATGGCATGTATTCTGGTTTTAATACATAATAGGATTTTTTTTTTAAAAACGCCTAATTTAAAATTTAAAATTTGGATTCAAATTATTTTTCAGTATAGAAATTTCAGATTTGATTTATAAATTTTTTTTGGTAAATTTAATAAATCTAAATACGGATTTTATTTTTAAAAAATCGTATTTAAATGTATCCACTGTTTTTTGGATTTTTTTTTTTAAATGTATCTTTTGGAGATGCATTGCAAAACAGTGATCACTTGTGGTGGAATATGGAGATGCAAAGCAAAACAATCCATTTTTTTCATTCCTCGGATCTTATACAATTGGGTTGGACGATTTTCTAGTTCAAATGAATCACAACCATCCAATAAACCATTTTTATACTTCCAGATTGTATGAAATCGAATTTTAATTCAACCAGCGGTAATGGATGGGTCCATTACTGTGGGAAATAGAGAGATTGTATGCACCGGTTCATACTAGATGAACTTGGTCCATTTCGTGATAGTGAACCGTGAAAAAATACATTATTTGTTGCCACTGGGGCTTGAACCCATTGTACAAATTTTCTATTTTCCGAATTGAATGGTTGATATTTGGTGTGGACCATTTTTATACTTTCAGATTGTATGAAATCGAATTTTAATTCAACCAGCAGTAATGGATGGGTCTATTACTGTGAAAAATAGAGAGATTGCATGCACCGGTTCATACTAGATGGACTTGGTCTATTTCGTGATAGTGAACCGCGAAAAAATGCATTATTTGTTGCCACTGGGACTTGAACCCATTGTACAAATTTTCTATTTTTCGGATTGAATGGTTGATATTTGGTGTGGACCATTTTTATACTTCCAGATTGTATGAAATCGAATTTTAATTCAACCAGCAGTAATGGATGGGTCCATTATTGTGGGAAATAAAGAGATTGTATGCACCGGTTAGTACTAGATAGACTTGGTCCATTTCATAATAGTGAACCGCAAAAAAATGCATTATTTGTTGCCACTGGGGCTTGAACCCATTGTACAAATTTTCTATTTTCCGAATTGAATGGTTGATATTTGGTGTGGACCATTTTTATACTTTCAGATTGTATGAAATCAAATTTTAATTCAACCAGTGGTAATGGATGGGTCCATTACTGTGGAAAATAGAAAGATTGTATGCACGCATTATTTGTTGCCACTGGGGCTTGAACCCATGCCATGTACAATGAGAGACAAAGACTTTACCATCACACCATAATGAATTTCTTGCCATTTTCTTGATTCTTTATACTATATATATATTTAAAACAGTATACTTTCCAATATGGATTTTCAATTCAAATGATTCTAGTCCGAATTTTTTTTTATATTCATAGAATAAGTTGTATAATTTTTTTTTGTTTTGTATATTTTTTTTATTTATACAATTAGTCCGAATATTTTTTCTTTTGTATAAAATTATACTGTGTTTTTTTTTTTACGATTAGTCCGAATTTATATAATTTTAGTGGGAGTTTTTGCAAAGTGAAATAATTACTGATAATAAAATTTATAGAATTAAAAGATGAAGGTGAAACTTAGTGATCTTTTGATTTTAATCTATAGGTATTATTATTATTAAATTATTTCACAGTTGTTGCAAAACTAGAAGTGTTATGCTATATATTGAATAATTTCTATTAAACCATCAGAATTGTGATATGTCCTAACTTAGTTTAATTGTAATTTCTTAGTGAAATGACATCTGCATCTAGGAATATCGTGGCAAAACTGAATAAAGGTGAAAAACTGAATGACGAGAATTATGAAATTTGGGCCATGAAAATTCAGTATGTCCTGGAAGAACAAGAGGTTCTTACTGTCCTGGATCATATTCTAATCGAACCAGAAATAGGTACAATTGAAAAGCACATTACTGACAAAGCTGCATATGAATCCTGGAAAAAGAAGAACTTTATTGCTCGTATTACATTGCTGAGCAGTATGGACAATGATGTGATGCATGAGTTTAGGCAATATGAGATTGCAAAAGAGATGTGGCTTGCTTTGAAGCAGAAGTTCGGTGGAACTTCTGTTACAAAATTGAGACAACTCACCATCAAGTTTGACACTTACAAGAAGCATCCTAATCATAGCATACGGCAACATCTCAGGGAGATGTCCAATATAATTAGTGAGTTGAAGGACGCTGACCATGTTTTGACTGTTGAACAACAACTTCAAGCAGTGATTTGTTCACTTCCTCATACACGGAAACACATGAAGGTGAATCTGACCCACAATGAGAATGTTACAACTCTCAACGATGCAACAAGGCATCTAGAACTTGAGAAAGATCGTATTGAGGCATCGAAGCCTCATGAAACTGAAACTGCTGTGCATTTAGTAGGTTTGAGCTCTCATGGAGGGCAAGGCCAGAAGCGTAAGTCAAATTATGGTCATAAAGGCAAACAAGAGAAAAAAACATAAGGGGCAGGATCATGGCAAAGGCAAGGCTTCTTAGAACATTTATAAGAAGCCTAATAAAGCCAAGATCAAGTGTTTCAATTGTGGCAAGAAGGGTCACTATGCTCGTGAATGCAAAGAGCCCCGCAAGGTACAAATTACAGAAAAACTTTCACATTTTTCATATGTTTTCAGTTCTGTTTTTATAGCTAATTCTCATCCTTTGTGGACTGTAGACTCAGGGGCAACATACCATGTAGCCAAAGATCGTGACTTGTTTGTGGATTTTCATTGAATTCCGTAAGGTTCAAAATGGTTTTATGTAGGAAACAACTCTCGTTTACCAGTCAATGGTATAGGCACATGCAAGTTGGATATGCGTGATGGTCAAATCCTCCTCTTACATGATGTTCTCTTTGCACCTAACATTCGACAAAAATCTTGTATCTGTAGTAGTTCTTCTTAGATTTGGATTTACTTTGAACATGTGTGGCATTAGTATTAAGTTGTATCTGGATGATGTGTGTTATGGTTATGGATATGTATCGAATGGTTTTATTATTCTGGATGTTATTAATATAATGACTTCTTCTAATATTCATTTTTCTTTAATTACATCATATGCTAATGAAAATATTGATGTGAATGTATAGCATATGAGATTAGGTCATATTGGACAGCAACGAATGGATAGATTAGCCAAGGAAGGCATGTTAGGGCATATTGAAAGGGTTAGTCTATCAACATGTGAAAATTATTTAAAAGGAAAAATGACAAGAAAACCATTCGAAAAAGGAAGCAAAACTGAATTTTCGTTGCAATTAATTCATTCTGACATTTGTGGACCAATGAATGTGAGGGCACGACATGGAGGTAGATACTTTATCACATTCATTGACGAATATACGCGATACAATCACGTCTATTTGATCTCTCATAAATCTGATACTCTTGCATGTTTCAAGAGATTTCTAACCTTAGTTGAAAATCAATTAGACATAAATTTAAAAGCCTTAAGAACGGATAGTGGTCGCAAATATTTGTCTATGAATTCAAACAAATGTGCGAAGAAAAAGGAATACTTAGGCAACTAACCATGCCATATACTCCACAGCAAAATAGAGTGGCTGAAAGGAGAAATCGGACTCTTTCGAAAATGGTTAGGTCAATGATGGCTCAAGAAAATCTGCCAATTAATTTTTGGGGTGATGCATTATTGACTGCTGCCTATATTCTAAATCGTGTACCCTCTAAATCTGTTTATTCAACTCCTTACGAACTTTGGAATAATAGAAAACCAGATCTTAGTAATCTGAGACCTTGGGGATGTGTTGTTTTTATTCATGATTCATCTCATCAACATGGTAAATTGGATCCACGAGGTAAACAAAATATATTTATACGATACTCTGAACATTTCAAAGGTTATGTGTTCATTGGTGAACAATTGAGTGAGAGTGTAACAGAATTTGAATCACGAGATGTCATTTTCTTGAAAAATGAATTTCCAAGAAAGGGTGAGATAGGTCAGGAATTATCTCTATATGAAGTAGAGGAACAAGATAATTTGATTGTTGCAAATCGTTTGGTGCATGTTCTTGAACCTCCAACAGTATCTCATCCAAGTTGGAGCAAATCAATAGATGATGCTGAGCCAAGTTCAGCACAATCACAAATTAGGCATAACAATCGTGCTAGAGTTCCTAAACGTCATTTTTCAATCAAAAATGAATCTTACATGATTGTCATGCAAGATGAAGAAGAGTCAAGAAATATTCTAGAGGCTCTCACTTGTCCTGCTAAAGAAAAATGAATGAAGACAATGGAAGAAGAAATAGAGTCAATGAGATCAAATAATGTTTGGAAATTGGTTGATCTCCCTGAAGGACGCAAGGCAATTGGGAACAAATGGGTTCTCAAGATTAAGCGTCTAGCTAACGGCTCAATTGAAAGATATAAGTCACGTCTTGTTGCTAAGGAGTATACACAACAAGAAATGATGGACTATGAAGAGACTTTCTCTCATGTTGTAAGATTTACTTCTATATGATTGATACTGTTAGATTTGTGTTCTAAAAGTTATCATTTGTTGATTATCTTTTATATATGTTATATTTATGAATTGAATGTGATTTACATTTTGTTCCATGAGTTTTATATTTATATTTAAAAGTGTTCAAGAAGATGCACTTGGTCTTGAACTGCAGGACTTTAAGTAAATAAATATACAACACTAAAATGTTCACAGGTCTTGCATATTAGCAGGAACACTAATATGACATATAAGACTGTCGTGTTGATTAAAAGTACGTTGTAGTTCTGCAAACGTTGATAAAAGATTATCATTTAATAACACGAATATATGAAATGCTTCATATATTGAACAGACCTAATAGATGAAACATTATATGGATTGTGTTAGTGTCATTAATGTTTTCATCGTGTCTCTGATTTCAAGATTGAGACATATATTGTTTTCACATGAGGAATGTACAACGTAATTATTATTAAAAGCTACTTGCAAGAAGTGGTGATAAAAATAATAGTTCTTTATATGTAACTTGTGCGGGAAAATGATATATGTCAATAGCATCATTGCCACTCATTAATAATGAGAAATGATATTTTGGGCCCCTTGGTAAAGTAGAATTATAAATGGATCCAATATAACTGAAGTGAAGTTTAGAATTATAAAGGGAAATAAATATATATATATATATATTGTAATGTGCATATTATGAGAATAATATTCGTTGCACATATCATAATATGTGAATATTATGAAATATATATTTCAAGCCCAAGCCCAAGCCCAAAACATATTTTAGCAAATTGAGAAGAGAATAAGCCCAAACAAATATTGATTATGACCATTAAATTCGGATTACAAAATGGACAGATTTTAAGGCAACTTTGAATGAGCATTTGAAGGGGCAAACATTAACCAATCTGGGCGTATGATCTATGATTTCTGTAGCCCTTCGAATGTAGAATCCAACGGTGAAAGTTTCAAGTCGTTTGGAATTCCCTACAGAAAGTTGTGATAGTTTTAGTAACGAAAGGTCAGAAGTTGATGTGCTGTTTTCGAATTCTGTTCATGTTTTAATACGAATTTAAAGAGTCTAATTATGTTTTTAATAGCTGTAAATAATAGAACTAAATATATACATCAGGTATGGCTTTTCTCTCTCTCAAGTGAGTTTAGAGTTTTTCCTCCAAAACATTTTTGCTAAAATATATATCGATTGATTATACAATCGATTAATAGACGGGTGAAAAGCTAGACGCGGAAGAGAGTTCGCTAGCACGAATTCGACACCGTTCTTGTTTCGGATTCAAGGTGAACCTCAGAGGAATCAAGCTACGTTAAAGATCATAGGTATGATATAAAATTCCCTCTTGTAGGAATATGTATATGATTACGACATGGATAAATTAGCTATAATAGAACGATCTTAGATGGTATCGGATTAAATTTTTTTTATTTTATTCGATTCGCATCATGAAATCCTTCAGATACTAGCTATCGTTGCCAGTTTAGATTTAAAATTACATCAAATGGATGTTAAAACTACAATTCTAAATGGCAATCTGGAATAAGAGATATATATGAAAAAACTTGTCAGTTTTTTTGCTGAAGGTCAAGAGCACAAAGTGTGCAAATTGTTGAGATCTATTTATGGTCTCAAACAATGTTCCAGACAGTGGTACATTCAGTTTCATCAAGCAATCATATCATTTGATTTCGAAATGATTGATAAAGATCACTGTGTGTATGTCAAGAGATCCAAAGAAAAATTTGTGATTCTATCGCTTTATGTGGATGACATACTGTTGGCTAGTAACAATAAAGAGTATGTGCAAATCATTAAAGAATGGTTATCCTGCAATTTTGATATGAAGGATATGGGTGAAGCATCATATATTCTTGGAGTGAAGACTGAAAGAGATCGTTCTAAGAAGATGTTAGCTCTATCACAAGAGTATTACATCAAGAAAGTACTTGAAAAGTTCCATATGCAAGAGTGTAAACCCATTGATACTCCTATAGCAAAAGGCGAAGGTCTTAATTTAAGAATGTATCCAAAGACTCTAGATGAAAAAGTACAAATAGAAAAAGTTCCTTACTCAAGTGCTGTTGGCAGCCTCATGTATGCTATGATGTGTACTAGGCCGGATATCAGTTTCGCTGTTGGGATGGTGAGTAGATATCAAGCCAATCCAGGACAATCCCATTGAAAAGCAGTAAAAAGAATACTTAGATATATGAAAGGTACTGCAAATTATTCATTGTGTTTTCAAGGAGAAAATCTACAACTCATGGATTATGCAGATTCTGATTGGGAAGGAGATTTAGATGAAAGAAAATCTACCTCAGGCTATGTTTTCTTACTTAGTAATGGAGCTATCTCTTGGAGTAGTAAGAAACAGAGTTGCATATCCTTATCCACAATGAAAGCTAAATTTGTAGCATTTTCAGCAGCAGTACAAGAAGCAGTTTGG